>CM077654.1:7730947-7900947 GCA_039707465.1 Rhabdophis nuchalis
CCCCCACCCGTCCTCCTGCCCAAGCAGGAATAAGCAATAGAATAGTCCTTATTGCGTGCCGTAGGTTTGCCAAAACACGGTTCTAGAATATGTCCTCCTTGGGCCAATCCGAGATGCACAGATGCACGCAGAAGTTGTGGGTGCTTCGACATTGAGAGGAAGAGGTCAGTCAACCGTTTGTCTGCATGATCAGTTTTTCCTGCCTGAGCAGGGGGTCAGACTAGAAGGCCTCCAAGGTCCCTTCCCTGGTTTTTCCATTATTATGCCAAGGGAAAAAACAAAAGCGCCACACAGCTCTTTTTAAAATATTTTAATTTTGCATCAGGGGGATCCCCCCCAGTGCACCGTTGCAGGCCTCCCCATTGGTTGCCACGGTGTGGCTGGGCTACCCACCCCAAGGTCCCTTTAAAGACTCATCAGCAGTCTGCACACAACGTGAAAAACGCTTCTGTCTGTTTAAGGAGCGGATGACTTAGCATGCTGAGCCGGCCAGCCGCATCCACCCTTTGCAGAGGGTGAACGGACCGAAGCACCCGAACAAGCCCTTGCCATCCGTGGTTCCCCCCAAACAAGGATCATCCCACCAAGATGACCAGACCAGGCTCAAATAATGAGCTTTTCCACGCCTGACATTATCTTAAGACCTCCTCATCCCTCCAAGCTTTTTCTGCTGGGGAAAGCAAAAAAAAAACAACCTTGCAAATTGCAACCCCGAACCTAGAAACGCGAAAGGATGCAACTGATTATCTCAAAACAGGGATCCCCCTTTCTTAAATGAAAGGGGCGCAGGAGGGAGGAGCGGATTTCTCCGGGCATCCTGTAGATTGCCAAAGCAACCTCCCAGCCACTACCTCCTCCTCCTCCTCCTCCTCCTCCTCCTCCCTATGCATTTCTGCCTAGTTGCATCTGGAAGCTTCTCGGGGAATTTCTGGGTCCCGAGTCTCCCCCCCCCCTTCTCATCCCTCCATCCCCCCCCCCCCTGCTGCTCAGCCTAGCTCAGGGGAGGGGTGAGCCAAGGACACCGAACCAGACAGCCTGGGTCCTGCCCACATTGGAAACGCACCGATCCGATTGGTCGGTTCTTGGGCAGTCTTGAACTGCCCAAGAATTGCAAGTATCCTTGATCGCTAGGAAGGGAGAGGGACAAAAAAGAAAATAAAAATCACAAGGATCTCTTTTCTTTTCAACAGTGAATATATTGGGACTCCCTCCAGGATAGCCCAAGCCTCACCTTTGCTTTCCATGCCTCACCATCCAGTCGGAGCCCAAGAAGCTTCTTGGAGGAGAAGGGAAATGTCTTCAAAGGAACAACCTGAGAGTCCAGTTGGCTCTTGGAGAAAAAAAAAAGGCACCTTTGGGACAACCATGGCTTGGAGGACTGAGAATCTCCATAGACCAGGGATGTCCAAACTTGGGAACTTTAAGACTTGTGGACTTCAACTCCCAGAATTTCCCAGCCAGCTATGCTGGCTGGGGAATTCTGGGAGTTGAAGTCCACAAGTCTTAAAGTTCCCAAGTTTGGACACCCCTGCCATAGACATTTCTTAGTCCTTGTTCAATATGATGACAATCGGGCACTTCTTTGGAAGACAACGAGCTAGCTACTCCATATTTGGGCACCTAGCAGAGATGTCTTTAATTGGTATTTAGTTTTGAATAGGTCTTCTGAAGGGCTTTTGCCAATGTCACACAGCTGGCCTGCCAACAATGACATCCGGGGTGTGTATGCTGTTGGTTGACTATCTTGGCTTGATCAGGGCTTCTTCCAAAGCTTGTGAGCATGTATGATAATAGTTGTTGTTAGTTGCGAAGTCAGATCTGACCCATCAGCATCCCATGGACAATGTTCCTCCAGGCCTTCCTATCCTCTAAAGTCCTCTGGAGTCCATTTAAGCTCCTGCCGACTGCTTCAGTGACTCCATCCAGCCATCTCATTCTCTGTTGTCCCCTTCTTTTGTCCTCAATCTTTAGGCTCTTCTCTAGGGAGTCCTTCCTTCTCATTAGGTGGCCAAAGTACTTGAGGTTCCTCTTCAGGATCTGGCCTTCTAAAGAGCAGTCAGGGTGGATCTCCTCTAGGACTGACGGGTTGGATGGCCTTGCAGTCCAAGGGACTCAATGCAGGAGTCTTCTCCAGCACCACAGTTCAAAGGTCTCCATTCTTTGGCGCTCAGCCTTCCTTATGGTCCAACCTTCACAGCCATCCATTGCAACTGGGAAAACCATCGCCTTGACTAGATACACTTTTGTTGGCAGGGTGATAGTAGTAGACAATTTAAATGCAAGCGGACTTTGATTTACAACTATTGTGAGCCCACAATTTCAGATGTGACGGTCAACATGGGCTGGGTCCATTCGGAGAAGCGCGGGATATAAATTGAATAAATAAATAAATAAATATCGCATGACTTTGCCACCTTTATTGTGGCGGTCGTGAAGCAAAAACAACTATGGCCGTTAAATGAACCCAGCAAACACATCGTAAATTGTCACATGCTCATGGGACATGGCAAACGGCCGTAAGTGCAAGACTGAGCACCTAAAATGAACTCGCATGACCGTGGAGGGAGCGGGTGGACCTCCGACCCTCGAATCTTGGTTGCAAGTAGCTTCTTGGGAGTCTGTCGTGACTTCAAACAACCAGTTGTAAGTGGATCATGGCCTGACCTATTTTTGAGATACTGTGGGGCCTTGCAAGGATGCTACTCCAGGGCTTATGGAGGAATATTTAGTCGGGGGTCTCTTAAGGTTGAGAGGTGAGAAAGGTGAGATTGTAAACTCTGGAAGTGCCGTAGGAAGATAGATGAGCTACAAAGAGGGACAGGAGCCCCTGAATTAAACTATCCTGTGGATATTGTGAGATTTCTTCATCTCTGAAAGTCTTTAAGGAGAGGCTGGTCATCCACCTCTCAGGGAGGGTTTAATTAATTTTCCTTAGAGGGTTGGACTAGATCAGGAATGTCCAAACTTGGCAACTTTAAGACTTGTGGACTTCAACTTCCAGAATTCCTCAGCCAGCAAAGCATGAGAAACCAATGATCTAGTCCAGCAGAGGTGGGATTCAGCCGGTTTTTTCTGGTTTGCGCGAACCGGTAGCGGCGGCTGCAGGAGGCTCCGCCCCCCGCCCCGCCGTAATGCAGGAGCACTGCGCATGAGCAGAAGGCGGTGCGCAGTGTAACTGAATCCCACCACTGTAGTTGAGGGATCTCCAAACTTGGCAACTTTAAGACCTGTGGACTTCAACTCCGAGAATGCTTGCTGGGGAATTCTGGGAGTTGAAGTCCACAAGTCTTAAAGTTGCCACCTTTGTACAGCCCTTGATGAAGCCACCCAAGCTTACAAGACACACGGCGGCTCAGATGCTGAGGTTGTCGATCAGAAAGGTCGTCAGTTCGGTGGTTCGAATCCCTAGCACCGCATGACGGAATGAGCTCCCGTGACTTGTCCCAGCTTCTGCCAACCTAGCAGTTCGAAAGCACATAAAAGATGCAAGTAAAAAAATAGGGGCCACCTTTGGTGGGAAAGGAACAGCGTTCCGTGCGCCTTCGGCGTTGAGTCTTGCCGGCCATATGACCACGGAGACGTCTTCGCTCAGCGCTGACTCTTTGGCTTTAAAACGGAGATGAGCACCGCCCCCTAGAGTCGGGAACAACTAGCACAGATGTGCCAGGGGAACCTTTACCTTCTCAAGCTTGGCTAGCAGGGGGATTCTGGGAATTGAAGTACAGCCATCTTAAAGGGGTCCAAACTTGAGAAACACTGGACTAGATGTTCCTGTGTGTGTGTGTGTGTTTGTGTCTGTCTGTCTGTCTGTCTGTCTGTCTGTCTATCTGTTGTAACTCCACCGTTCTGTGTTTAAGTTTAAGTTTATTATATTTGTATACCGCCCTATCTCCCTGACGGGACTCAGGGCGGTGCACAGGAAATCAATAAAAACACAACAATAAATACAATAGAAAAAATTAATTAAAAGAAATATTAAATTTAGAACCCGTGCTAAAATTACCATTAAGAACCCTATTAAAATCACATTTAAAACTATACCAGGCCGGCCGCCTGAAACAGGTGTGTTTTAAGTGCCCGACGGAAGAGGTGCAGATGGTCCGAAGGTCAGGGGGGCAGGTCATTCCAGAGGGCGGGGGCTGCCACAGAGAAGGCTCTCCCCCTGGGAGTCGCCAGCCGGCATTGTCCGGCAGACGGTACCCTGAGGAGGCCCACCCTGTGGGAGCGGACAGGTCGAAGGGAGGTTTCTACGATACCTACTTGCACCAAAATCCTGCATTGGAAATGTTTTTCCCTGAAGCACCGTATTATTGGTTCTCTCCCTTAAGCAAACTGGGAAAGCTTCCTTTTTTCCCTTCCAGTCTCCCCGTACAAAACAGACGGAATCAGTCAGGAATAAATGAGCCGAGCTTTCTTGTTTCAAGTAGAGGAGAAAAAGTTGTCGATTTCTCCCTGCAAGGGAGCCGCCCCGGTTACTGACGGGTGTTAAAAAATGATTCCAAGGTGGCATATCGGAGAAGAACGGGAAGCGAGGGTTATATCGATCCCCAGGGACGAAGAAGTGTCAGGAGAGGGGAGGGCTCGGGTGGAAAGATTCGGGCGATGACTCCCTCCCACTGTCTGTCTGCCATTGGATACAGCTTCCCATCTCCGTCTTTTTTGTGTGCTTTTAAATCCAGAAAGCCCAGGGGTGGGCTTTAAAAAAAAATTAGCAAGGGGTTCTCAGCCCGGTTGCTGCTGGGTGGGCGTGGTCTAGTTGGCCTCCTACACCAGGGGTAGTCAACCTTTTTATACCTACCGCCCACTTCTGTATCTCTGTTAGTAGTAAAATTTTCTAACCGCCCACCGGTTCCACAGGAATGGCGATTTATAAAGTAGGGAAGTCAATTACATTTTTAAAAAAAGGAAAGTGCTTCAATTTAGGACAAAACCCCTACCGCCCACCCTGAAAGCTGGAACGCCCACTAGTGGGCGGTAGGGACCAGGTTGACTACCACTGTCCTACACCAGGGCGGTGTGTGTGTATGTGCATTTTTGCCCTCCCCGGGCTCCGGAGGCTTGTGTTGAGTCTCCGGGAGGGTGAAAACGGTCAGCCTAGGCTCCGGAGGCCCTCCAGAGGCCAAAAAACATGCACATTTCCGGCCTTCCCAAACTTCCGGTAGGCCTGTTTTTCGCCCTTCCTTCGCCTGCACGTGTGCCCTGCACTTACCTCAGTGGTGGGTTTCAAATTTTTTAGAACCTACTCTGTAGGTGTGGCCTATTCTGTGGGCGTGGCTTGGCAGTCATGTGACAGGGTGGGAGTGGCCACCTTTTAAAATGTGGTGAAACTCATTTAACAACGCTCTTGCTTAGCAACCAAAATTTTGGACTCAATTGTGGTGATAAATTAATTAATTAATTAATTAATTAATTAATTCTTTCTTTCTTTCTTTCTTTCTTTCTTTCTTTCTTTCTTTCTTCCTTTCCTTTCCTTTCCTTTCCTTTCCTTCCCTTCCCGTTGGGTCACTGGCAGCGGCAGGCCAGATTTACTTCCAGGTATGCCGGTGGAACCCCCGCTCACCGGTTCTCTAAATTTCACCAACCGGCTCTCGCGAGTAGGTGCGAGCCTGCAGAAACCCACCACTGACTTACCTGCATCCAAAATGGGCCACATGGGGACTCCAGGGAGGGGCAGGGTGGGGAGGGCGAGGCCAGCCAGGAGTGGGATTTGGGGAGGGTTCTCTGACCTGCACAGAATCTTAGCTAGAGGTTCTCTCGAACCCCTGCGAACCCCAAGTAGTTCTCCCCCCCCATCTCCCCCCCAACACACACACACACACAGAAAACTAAGAACAATGCTCTTCCACTGGAGATCTTGCATTCTTATCTGGGGGACGGGGACAAAAAGATAATACAGGAAGTCCTCGACTTACAACAGATGGTTTAGTGACCGCTCGAAATGACGACGAGACTGGGAAAACAAAACTGACTTGGGACCGTTTTCCCACACATTGTGAGATCAACATTTGGACACTTGGCAATTGGCTCCTCTTTATGACAGTTGCCGTTTCGCGGGGTCATGTGATTCCCCTATTGCGACCTTCCGACGAGCAAAGTCGGTGGGGAAACCAGATCCACTCAACCGCTGTGTGACCAACTTAACAACGGCAGTGAGGCAAGAAAGGTTGGGACACGGGGGCAAAAGTGACGCGACGAATGTCTTGCTTAGCCACGAAAACGTTGGCCTCAATTGCCATAAGCCGAGGACTCCCTGTAAAATCATTGGTCAGACTCTTGGTGCTTGGACTGATGATGTGCCACCAAGATGGTGTTGACTGTCAATGACCCTCCCTCCCTAACATGGTCCTTCTGATCCTGCAACAATCGTCACCGTGACTGAGTCCCTCCCACTCGCTGCTGGTTATCTTCTTCGCTTTCCTTCTGTCTCTCCCAGTGTCTCCAGAAAGCCAAGCATCTGCCTAATGCAGTGATGGCTAACCTTTTTTGGCTCGCGTGCCAAAAGCGGGGGGAAGCGCAGGGGGGGTCGTGCGTGGGCGTGCCACACCCACAATGCTATGTGCATAACCCTCTGCTTTTGGTGCGCTTTTTCCACCCTCCCCAGGCTCCAGGCGCTTTCTAGGAGCCTCGGGAGGGTGAAAACAGCCTCCTTCCCACCTCCAGAGGCTTCAGGAGCTTCCCTGAAGCCTCCAGAGGGTGAAAAACGGCCTCAAAAGAAGGCCTAAATCAGCTGGCCAGCCCACACATGTGCGCTGGAGCTGACAGGGCAACGCCTCGCGTGCCCTAAGAAATGGTTCCGCGTGCCACCTGTGGCAGTTTTGCCATAGGTTTGTCATCACTGGCCTAATGTATCTGAAGTAGAATAATTTTTAGCCTGGTCATTTGTGCCTTGAGTGAATCGACTATGGGTTGATTTGTTTGATGAGCCACTGGTTTGTTTTCTTAACTACTGATCCTTGCACTTATGACCGTTGCAGCCTCCCCACGGTTGCGTGATCAAAGTTGGGTACATGACAGCCAAGGTCATGCCATCCCCATTTACAGGCTTCTGACAAGCGAGGTCAACCGAGGAGGGGGGGTGGGGGAAGCCAGATTTCACTTAATGACTGCATGATTCACAGAACTGCAGTGATTCGCTTAACAACCGTGGCAAGAAACGTCGTGAAATGGGGTGCTACTCAATTAGCAACGGAAATTCTGGTCCCCCTTCTAGTCATGTTGAGGACTTCCTGTAGGGTTGTTAGACCGGGAGGCTTAACAAAGAAGGATCCCCATGCAGTTGGAGGTTATACTTAAAAGGGATCTCCCAAGCTTCCGTCCCTTGCCTCAGTTTACCGAATGTGATCTCAGTTTATGGAAAAAAAAACAAAAAAGACAGAGAACTTCTCCTTTCTCCCTGCTTTCTAACCCAGAACAGAAATTGCTGATGTATGGTAGGTCAGCCAAGGACACGCATGCTGTAGTTTGCAGCTGACACCCCGGCACAAAATTGATATCGGCTTCTTCTAAGTGGGGGGGAGGACGGGGGAAATGAAGTCAAATCAAGGAGGACTATCCTACAAAACCCCGGATCAAACCACATTCCTCTTCAAGCCACAGAAGACAGAATCCAGAAGTGCACATTCGAGGCTGCATCTCTTCGTAGCTTTCAAGAGGACCTTCCAACTGAATTGGGGATGGGTTTTTACACAGAGTATCTGTGTCGATCCAGAGGTTTCAGTGATTACAAATGCAGGTGGGCGCAAAGGCAGAGTACGTGGTGGTGCAGGATGAGAGAGCAATGAGCTTCCTAGGCGCATTTCCTAGACCAGAGAAAACTGGATTAGGCAAATCAGAGAGCATGCTGGGAATTAGGCTGTGATTAGGCTTAGGTATGTGTTTGCGATGAATTTGCAAGGAGCTTATATAACCTTGTGATTGCTCAGATGAGGAGAGTTTCTTCTTTTTGAGATTTTTGGATCTCACTGGAGTCAGATAATCGACCAGGTCTGGGGTGGGAATTAGCTCGTGGTACATCACAAAGTTGTGGTTATTGAAAATCGGAGTGAAAATCAGCTAGATGTTAGGGTTCCAAATAGCATCCAAAATTAAATCGGAGTCTGAGACAAAGGATTCTTCAAAGTTCCAATTTATTAAAAGAACACATCTGGGGAAACCCGAATCTGAAAGCTTCCAGGTTTTCCCTACCCAGTTGAAAGTTCAAGATCCTGCCCCCCACACCCACAAATCCATTCCACGGTCCAATCTTCCATCCATCCAGTTCTGGCCAGGTGCAGAGACAAAGGATGACCTTGGCTTTCTAAGAAGAATGTTATTATGGCTACATATCACCCAACTCCGTATAATCCTCCCCTCCTTTCTCCCCCAAAATATAAAGTAGACAGTAGAACGTGTGGCAAGTCTGAAGTCCAAAAGAAAAGATGCCTTGCAGGCATGACACCTCTTCACGTGTGTAAAAATATAGAACTTGACACCTGGATTCATAAACATACAGACCAGCATTCCTCAACCTTTGGAAGATTTAAGACAGATGGACTTCAATTTCCAGAATTCCCCAGCCAGCCATAGTGGTTGAGGAATTCTGGGAGTTGAAATCCAGAGGTGGAATTCAGCTGGTTCGGACTGCTTCACCCGAACCGGTAACAGAAATCATGGGTGAGTCCTCCTCCTCACCCTCTGGCTCTATTCCATCCTATTTAGGCATGTTTTTGAGACCAGGCGCATCCACGGAAAGCGTGTGTGTAAGCAAAACACATGTGCGGAAGGCCGGGCGCATGCGTGTGCCCACGAAGCGGTGGTAACAAAATGTGAAACCGACTGCTGTTGAAGTCCATCTGTTGTAAAATTGCTAAGGTCCGAACACATAGACCTGCCCTACATAGAGAAGATACTGTCTCATCCGGTAGGAGGGATTTGGGAGATTTGGGGATTTGAACTCAGTTTGGCTGAGTTCACACGTTTGGCCAAACTAGGGTTTTGATGCCCCCCGTGGTTTGTTCATTCAGTCAAAACATTTTGGAAAAAGTGCGAAGAAAAGCAACGAAGACCTGCAGCCTAAAAGATATGAAGAACGGTTGCAGGATTTAGGTTTGGCTAATTTAGAGAAACGAAGGACCAGGGGTGCCAGGATAGCCGTATTCTAGTATATGAGAGGCTGCCACGAAGAGGAAGGGGGGCAATTTATTTTCCAAAGCACCAGAACGCAGGAAGAAGAAACATTGGATGGAAACGAATCAAGGAGAGAAGCAACCCTGGAATTAAGGAGGAACTTCCTAACAGTGAGGACAATTAACTGGTGGAACGGCCTGCCTCCAGAAGTTGTGGATGTTTCAATCACTGGACGGTTTTGAGGAAGAGACTGGACAGGCACTTGTCTGAAATGGTACAGGACCTCCTGCTTGAGCAGGGGGTTGGATTAGAAGACCTCCAAGGTCCCTTCCAGTTCTTGTCTGAAATGGTACAAGGTCTCCTGCTTGAGCAGGGGGTTGGACTAGAAGACCTCCAAGGTCCCTTCCAGTTCTTGTCTGAAATGGTACAGGGTCTCCTGCTTGAGCAGGGGGCTGGACTAGAAGACCTCCAAGGTCCCTTCCAGTTCTTGTCTGAAATGGTACAGGGTCTCCTGCTTGAGCAGGGGGTTGGACTAGAAGACCTCCAAGGTCCCTTCCAGTTCTTGTCTGAAATGGTATAGGGCAGTGATGGCTAACCTTTTTTGGTTCGCGTGCCAAAGGCGGGGGGAGCGCAGGGGGGTCGTGCGTGGGCATGCCACACCCATAATGCTATATGCGCATCCCACTGCTTTTGCCGTGCTTTTTCTGCCCTCCCCATGCTCCCCAGGCTTTCGAGGAGCCTGGGGAGGGTGAAAACAGCCTCCCCTCCCCACCTCCAGAGGCTTCAGGAGCTTCCCTGAAGCCTCCAGAGGGTGAAAAACGGCCTCAAAAGAAAGCGTAAATCAGCTGGCCAGCGTACACATGCGTGCTGGAGCTGACAGAGCAACGCCTCGCGTGCCCTAAGATATGGTTCCACATGCCACCTGTGGCACCCGTGCCATAGGTTCGCCATCATGGGTATAGGATCTCCTGCTTGTCTTGTCTGAAATGATATAGGATCTCTTGCTTGAGCAAGGTCCCTTCCAGCTTCTATTCCGATTGGTTGGTTCATACAAGGCGGGCATCCCAAGTCAATCTCATTATGGTTTATTGAGGGTACTATGGTAAACTCAGGCATAACCTCAGCACTACTGCAGGGCTTAGGAAGCTGGCCTTGCAGTTTACATTCCCTCCAGCAGAGGGAGAAGAGAGCCGCAAAGACAATCTGCCTATTGGGACTGTCACGTGCTACAGAATTCCTAGGACTGGACCATTTCAGACTTGCAAGTGGGAGAATGGTAGGCTTGAAGGTTTTGTACATAAGCACACTTCCCCCCCCCCCGGCTAGGCAGATGGTATAGCCCAGAAGGGACTTTAGCCTAGGTTTTTTCCCCCTTTTCTTCCTTTATTGTTCCCACGTTTTAACTTATGGGAAGCTGGCTGGGGAATTCTGGGAGTTGAAGTCCACACATCTTCCAGCAGCCACGGTTGAGAAAAATATTGATCTACGCCCCCTACAGATATCACACCTGATTGCATGGTTCATTTCAGGAAATCTTCATTGTTTGGTTAGGGCAGGGGTCTGCAAAGTCGGCTCTTTTAAGACTGGTGGACTTCAACTCCCAGAGTTCCCCAGCCAGCATAGCTGGCTGGGGAATTCTGGGAGTTGAAGTCCACCAGTCTTAAAAGAGCTGACTTTGCAGACCCCTGGATGTAGATTTGTAGCAAGTCCGTTCCACTTAAAGCACTGGGGAGGGGGGGGGGTTGGCCTCATGGTTGTACCGCCTATTTCCCGATAAGCGCTGCAGGTGTGGGCCTGCGTGCCTGCGTTTGTCCAAGTGTCAAAAGCTGCAAAGAACAGGAGGGGTTTTTCAAACCTTCCAGGACGAAATGCACCAGCTGCTCTCCAGTTTTATCCCCGCCAGCAGCCAGCCATGAAGGCAGAGGCCGCAGGTCACCGGGTCGTAGGGGCAAAGACGCTCTGAGCCCTGGGTCTGCCTGGAACAGGTTAAGCACCCCGTTGCGGTCTTCCACGCTTCAACCGAAGCCGCCAAATCAACAGCAAAAGGCAAGGCGAAAAGATTGCAAAGCCTCAATCAGAACAGAGCTGGAAGGGACCTTAGAGGTCTTCTAGTCCAACCCCCTGCTCAAGCAGGAGACCCTGTACCATTTCAGACAAGTGGCTGTCCAGCCTCTTCTTCAAAACCGTCCAGTGATGAAGCACCAGTGGTGGGTTTCTGCAGGCTCGCACCTACTCGCGAGAGCCGGTTGGTGAAATTTAGAGAACCGGTGAGAGGGGGTTCCACCGGCGTACCTGGAAGTAAATCTGGCCCGCCGCTGCCGGTGACCCAACGGGAAGGAAAGGAAAGGAAGGAAGGAAGGAAAGAAAGAAAGAAAGAAAGAAAGAAAGAAAGAAAGAAAGAAAGAAAGAAAGAAAGAAAGAAAGAAATTTATCATCACAATTGAGTCCAAAATTTTGGTTGCTAAGCAAGAGCGTTGTTAAATGAGTTTCACCACATTTTAAAAGGTGGCCACTCCCACCCTGTCACATGACTGCCAAGCCACGCCCACAAAATAGGCCACCCCTAGAGTAGGTTCTTAAAAAAATTGAAACCCACCACTGTGAAGCACCCACAACTTCTGGTGGCAAGCCGTTCCATGGATTAATTATCCTCACCGTTAGGACGTTTCTCCTTAATTCCAGGGTTGCTTCTCTCCTTGATTAGTTTCCATCCATGGTTTCTTGTCCTGCCTTCTGGCAACTCCATAGGTGGGAGTGGCGTCAGCTTTAATCCCGTCCGTTACGCAAGGAGGACGAGAACTGGTCAAAGGTCAGAAGAACCTGTGGATCCAGACGGAGGACAGAAGCACACAGAGCTCTTTGTATCTACATGTACATGTATCCATGTATCTAGACCTGTGTGTTCAGAACAGGCACAAGCCAAGGGACTTGTGTGAAATGGAGTGCCTTCACGTCACAGGAGTTTGGCTCCCCCTGCTGTCCGATGTTGCACATTAACATGTTGGGCATTCGATGCAAATTTGCTTTATTGGCCATTTAACCCAGGGGTCTCCAACCTTTGCAACTTTAAGTCTGAAGGACTTCAACTCCCAGAATTCTCCAGCCAGCAAAGCTGGCTGGAGAATTCTGGGAGCTGAAGTCCTTCAGACTTAAAGTTGCAAAGGTTGGAGACCCCTGATTTAACCGACCCCTTTCTAGGATGCAAATCTTGCAGAGCATCAATTTCTGAAGGGAGGCTGCCAGGAAACGTACCCCCTGAAATATGTACAAGTAGCTAGTTTCCCCCCAAAAATAAGACCCAACCTGAAAATAAGCCTTAGCAAGATTTTCCCCCAGGATGCTCGTAATACAGTGGTACCTCGGTTCACGAACTTAATTCGTGAACTGACTCTGGTCGCGAACCGAATTGGTCGTGAACCGAGGCACAGTTTCCCATATGCTAAGAGCATAACAAAAATAAAAAAAAGTCACTGAAAGTACTCACAGTGTACTTTTTTCTGTGTCTCCTTCTCTCCACGTCTGAAGGTCTTCAGCTCCCAGAATTCTCCAGCCAGCAAAGCTTCCTACAGGAAGTCACAACCATGTGACAGCCAGGAAATACATTAAAATGGCCGCGGTTCCTGTTCGGGAACCGAAGCGGAGTTCGTGAACCGGAGCATATTTTGAGGAACTTTTCTGTTCGTGAACCGAGTTGTTCGTGAACAGAAGCGTTCGTGAACCGAGGTACCACTGTATAAGCCCTACAGAGGTGGGATTCAGCAGGTTCTGACCAGTTCTGGAGAACCAGTAGCAGAAAGTTTGAGTAGTTTGGAGAACCGGTAAACACCACCTCTGGCTGGCCCCGCCCCCATCTATTCTCTGCCTCCTGAGTCCCAGCTGATTGGGAGGAAACGGGGATTTTGCAGTAACCTTCCCCTGCCACGCCCACCAAGCCACGCCCACCAAGCCACGTCCACAGAACCAGTTGTAAAACTTTTTGAATCCACTGCCCTAGAATGATTTTTTTTCAGGATGCTTTTAATGTAACCCCTACGCCCCTAAATAACCCCCAGTTAAGATCGTCAGCCTGACCGACACGGTCGTATTCCCCCCCGAAAACAAGACCTAATTGGAAAATAAGCCCTAATGCATCTTTTGGAACAAAAAAATTAATATAAGACACACACACAACCATCTTATTTTTGGGGAAACATGGGTAGTTCTTGGCTTACAACCATTTGTTTAGAGATTGTTTGGAGTTACAACAGCCCTGAAAAAAGCAGTCCTTGTAAGGTTTTTTAAAAAGAAAGAGATTGGACAACCATTTGTCTGAAAGGATATAGGGTTCCCTGCTTGAGCAGGGGGTGGGGTGGACTAGAAGACCTCCAAGGTCCCTTCTGACTCTGTTATTCTACAGCCAGCCCAGTTTGGTCCTGTGGTTAAAGGCATCAGGCTGGAAACCAGAAGGCTGAAAGTTCTAGCCCAGCCGTATGCATAAAGCCAGCTGGGAGACCTTGGGCTCTTCCCCCCTCCTCTCTGTGTCCTGGAAGGAAGCAACGGAAAAACCACTTCTGAAACATCTTGCCAAGGGAACTGAAGCTGAAGAAGCTTCTTGGAGGAGAAGTGAAACATCTTCAAAGGAAAACCAGAAAGTCCAGTTGCCTCTTGAAAAAATTCCCTTTGGGGCAACCATGACCTGGATGCCTGAGAATCTCCATAGACAATTTCCAGGGAGAATAGAAGAGAATAGAATAGAATAGAAGAGAAGAGAAGAGAAGAGAAGAGAAGAGAAGAGAAGAGGGAAGGGAGTGGAATGGAACAGAACAGGGAATAGAATAGAATAGAATAGAAGAGAAGAGAAGAGAATTCTTTATTGGCCACACAAGGAATTTGTCTTTGGTGCATAGGCTCTCAGTATACATAAAGAAAAATAAAATACATTCATCCAGAATAAAAAGATACAACACTTGGTGATAGTCATAAGTTACTAATAAGCTATCAAATAATGCCAGAAAACAAATAAAAACAATATAAATTGTAAAAATACAAGCAACATGATTATAATCATAAGTGGGAAGAGATAGATAGTAGGAAAAAAGAGAAGAATAATAGTAATACAGCAGTGGTGGGTTTCGATTTATTTTACTACCGGTTCATTCTCGCGCACTCACGTGACATGTCTGCGCATGTGCAGGAATGTCCAGGCAGGTGGGCGGAGCCTCCCAAAGCCGCCACAATCGGTTCGCCCAATCTGGGGAGAACCGGCAGAAACTAGAAGACCTACAAGGTCCCTTCCAAACTCTGCTATTGTATTGTAAACCCACCTCTGTAATACAGTCTTCATAAATAATTTGACAGCGTTGTGGGAATTATTTGTTTAGCAGAGTGATGGCATTCGGGGGAAAATTGCCCTTGTGCCTAGTTGTTCTGTTTTGCAGTGCCCTCTAGCCTCGTTTTGAGGGCAGAAGTTGAAACAATTGATGTCCAGGATGCGAGGGGTCTGTAGAGATCATCTCCCTCCCGCTCTCATCTTTCCGTCTCTCCACCCTCCCTTAATATTTCACGCCACCCAAAAGCAGCCCAGCTGGAATGCCAATGCCACAGTGCCTGCCTTTTCAAACGTGTGGATTCTTGTCTTGATCCTCTTTTGCTCCTTTCCCTGTTAAGGATTTTTATTTTTATTTATTTTATTTTTTTGTCCGACATCTTCCTCCTTTGTAAAATATTCTTTGGCATCCATCCACACAATGTCTTTTGATGGAGTGGCAGTTGGCAGCTCTCGGTGCCCCGTGGAGTTTGCCATCTAGCAATCCGCGCTGGAAGATGGCAGAGAACAAAAGAGAGAGAGAGAGGGAGGGAGGGAGGGAGGGAGGGAGGGAGGGAGGGAGGGAGGCAGACGTGAGTAGGAGTGATAAAATTAGCACGTCTTGATTCATTTTTAAATTTGCAAAAAGCATGTGCTCCCTTTCAAATATCTTGTTTGGAGAGGAGACGTTGAAAGCTGGCGGAACACCACAAAATCAAGCCCAGTTACAGCAGCCAAAAGTGTAATGATGTTGGATAAATAGAAATGAATTATTTTAAGATGTGTGGACTTCAATTCCCAGAATTCCCCGGCCAGCCAACGTTCGGAATTCTGGGAGTTGAAGTCCACACATCTTAAAATTGCCAAGGTTGAGAAAGTTTGCTTCAAGGTGTCTTTAAGATACAATGGGATTCTTGGCTATGTCCAGAGGTGGTATTCAGCTGGTTCGACCTGGTTCAGACGAATGAGTACCGCTACAATCAGTGCCCACCCACCTGCCCTATCCTTTTCTTTTATTTCTTGCTTTCTACCTCCATCTCCATCTCTATTCTCTATTCTCTCTCTCTCTCTCTCTCTCTCTCTCTCTCTCTCTCTCTCTCTCTCTCTCTCTCTCTCTCTCTCTCTCTCTCTCTCTCTCTCTCTCTCTCTCTCTATCTATCTATCTATCTATCTATCTATCTATCTATTTATCTCTATCTCTATCTCTATCTCTATCTCTATCTCTATCTCTATCTATCTACATCTACCTCCGTCTCCATCTCCATCTCTATCTGTCTACTCCATCTATATCTATATTTATATCATCTATCTATATCTGCATCTGCTTTAACTACCCATACATTAGACAGCCAGGATTTAAAAACAGACTTCAAATCTTGGATAAGGAAGCTGTTCAGATCAGACGGCAGGAGCAGGGAAGTGAAAGGCCATTCATACCTTACATGAAAGGAATGCATGTACATTTGTAACCAGCAGAGGGCACCAAAACCCAATCAGAAAGCAAAGATTAGGACTTCCACACTCACTGTCTGCCTGCTTTTCAGGGAGATTCTGGCCTAAGAAAGACAACCCCTTTTGCAGTTTTCTTGTCCCCATAGTCCTTGACTTACGACCACCATGGAGCCCAAAATTTACGTTGCTAAGCGAAACGTATGCTAAGTGAGCTTTGCCCCATTTTACGACCTTTCTTTGCCACACTTGTTAAGTGAATCCCTGCAGTTAAGGTTAGTAACCCAGTTGCGAAGCGAATCTGGCTTCCCCATTGATTTTGCTTGTCAGAAGGTCACAAAAGGGATCACGGGACCCCAGGACTCTGCAACCGTCGTAAATAAGGAACTAATTTCCAAGTTTCTGAATTTTGATCAGCTGCCCAGGGGGATGCTGCAAAGGTCCTAAGTTTGAAAAACGATCATAAGTCATTTTTTTCCAGTGCCGTAAATTTTGGTCAGTGAGCAAATGATTGTAAGTCGAGGACTATCTGCACTACATCATCATCATCACTATCATTAATCCTCAGGTCACAATAAAACAAAAACAATATATAGTACTATACATTCCAGGCAGTTCTCAATTTAAAATCACACTTGTGGCCGGAACGCCCATCGCGAAGAGTGGGCAATGGATAATCGAGCCACACCCAATTCGATAGGCGCATTAATTTTCCATGTGTATTAAAGTGAATCACCGTGGTCATTAAGGAGATCAAACTTCCTCCATTGATTTGCTTGGTTGAAAGCCGGCACTCCTTTTGAGGGATTGACTCTGGCTTCACGGATGGACACTATCAATCTTGATATCCCTTCTGCGACACGGTTCCTAAAATCTTAGGAATCGAATGCAAACAAGACTTCCTTGTGAATTTCTTTGTCAAACTTCCTGATGCCAATTTCATTTTTTACAATGACAATAAAGATTATTATTATTATAGCGACGTGAAAGCAACAGAGAACAAAGCAAGATAGGTGCGCTCTCTGTTGAGACGAGCTCAGGGCCATGACAACAGTGTTCCAATATGTGAGGGGCTGTCCCAATGAAGAAGGGTCAACTTATTTCCCAAAGCATCCGAAGGCAAGGCAAGAAACGAAACTATTGTTGTGGCCTGTCAGTGGAGCTGGCAGCAGATTCGGACAGGGAGGAGGCTTGGGAGGAAGATGGGCCAGTCTGTGGAGTCTGGGGAAGGCTCTGAGGAGGGCTCTGTGTCGGAGGCAGAGAGGGGGCCAGGGCATTCTGACAGTTATCAGCTGCCTTCAGAGTCAGACATCAGGGAGGCAGAGGAACAGCTGGAGCCTGTTCCCAGTGTGCGCATGCGCAGAGTTGCCAGGCGAAGGGAACAGCTAAAGAACAGGGGTCGACTTGGGAGTGAGGCCACAGGTGGATGATGGATGGCCCCTCCCAGAGGAAATAAAAGAGGAGCGAAAGGGGAGTGGAGTTTGCAGGAGGCAATTAGTTCACTTCATTGGTTCGTGGCTCTCCAAGACTCCTTGCCAAGTTTTGCAGGAATCAGCCTGGCTGCTCTCCAAGCCAGATAAGGTCTGTGACCGTAAATCCTCCCTTGAAAGACTTTGCTGGATGTGAATGAGCCAAATTCACAGTCCATTAATAAAAGGGGTTTTTTTTGGTCAGGACCAGGAGTTTGCTTCACGCTCTTGGGAAGCCTTGGTCCGAGCAATCTTGGGTGGAAACTAACCCAGGAGAGAAGCAACCCTAGACCTAAGGAGAAATTTCCCAACAGCGAGGACAATTCCCCGGTGGAACAACTTGCTTCGGACAATGTTGGGGCTGGGGAATTCTGGGGACGCATCTTAAAAGTCACCAAGATTGGGAAACCCTGTCAGGAAGGGTGAGAGAGTTTGGATCACAGGGTGGGTTTCATTTTTCTCAGCTCCGCTGTGGTGCTGAGCTCAGCTGGGTGGGTCCCGTCTGCCTTTGGGTGTCGCTCCCTTGGCCTCGGTGGGACGGTTTCCATTCCCTCAGCTTCCTGTTGTGTTGCAGGCCGCATGCGTCTGTTGCTCCATGGCAGCCATCAGAAGCAGGTGCCGCTGGAGTTCAGAGCCGGCTGCAGATCATCGTTTCCTCTCAAAGGCCTCCTTTGGGCTGCGCCCGGAGTGACTTGGTCACAGATTATGGCAAGCTATTAATAGCTGAGGTCCAGCCTTGTGTACACACCCCATGGCTCTTGGTGGTGGTGGTGGGGCGATTATTGAGGTTTCGTGGGTATGAGATTAATCCTTCCCCAGCTCAGTGCACCCGAGGGCAGGACAAGAAGCAACAGATGGACACTAAACAAGGAGAGAAGCAACTGAGAACTAAGGAGGAAGTTCCTGACAGTGAGAATAATTAACCACTGGAACAGAAGCTGCCTTCAGACCAGTGGTGGGTTTCAATTTTTTTAGAACCTACTCTGTAGGTGTGGCCTATTTTGTGGGCGTGGCTTGGCAGTCATGTGACAGGGTGGGAGTGGCCACCTTTTAAAATGTGGTGAAATTCATTTAACAACACTCTTGCTTAGCAACCAAAATTTTGGATTCAATTGTGAAGATAAATTCTTCCTTCCTTCCTTCCTTCCTTCCTTCCTTCCTTCCTTCCTTCCTTCCTTCCTTCCTTCCTTCCTTCCTCCCTCCCTCCCTCCCTCCCTCCCTCCCTCCCTCCCTCCCTCTTTCTTTCTTTCTTTCTTTCTTTCTTTCTTTCTTTCTTTCTTTCTTTCTTTCTTTCTTCTTCCTTCCTTTCTTCCTTCCTGCCTTCCTTCCTCTTTCTTTCTTTCTTTCTTTCTTTCTTTCTTTCTTTCTTTCTTTCTTTCTTTCTTTCTTTCTTTCTTTCTTTCTTTCTTTCCTTTCTTCCTTTCTTTCCTTTCTTTCCTTTCCTTTCCTTCCCGTTGGGTCACTGGCAGCGGCGGGCCAGATTTATTTCCAGGTATGCCGGTGGAACCCCCTCTTACCGGTTGTCTAAATTTCACCAACCGGCTCTCGCGAGTAGGTGCGAGCCTGCAGAAACCCACCACTGCTTCAGATGTTGTGGGTGGGGTGCTCCATCATTGGCGTCTTTCAAGAAGAGACTGGACAGTCTGGAATGATAGAGGATCTCCTGCTTAAGCTGGGGGTTGGACTAGAAGACCTCTAAGGTCCCTTTCAACTCTGTTATTCTGTTTATTCTGTGTCACACTCAGTTTTGATGCTCTAAATTCCCGCTTTCCTTAACTTCCCAGTCAGTTGTTATTACGACCACAACAGAGCATGAAATTTCTGTTGTTAAGGGAGACCTTTGTTAAGGGAGTCCCGTTTTACACCCATTTTTTGCCATAGCTGTTTAGTGAATCGCTGCAGTTGATAAGGGAACACTCTCAAAACGACGTTATAGAGCACTGCACACCAGAACAAGTACCCTCTTTCCCTGAAAATAAGCCCTCCCTGAAAATATTGCAACCCAGCAGCAGCCATAAGGTGACCACGCTCGCTGCCTCCTGCGCCTCAAAAATAATAAGACCTCCCCGAAAATAAGGCCAAGTGCTTATTTCGGGGGTCAAAAGAAAATAAGACCCTGTTTTATTTTCATGGAAACTCGGTAGACACAAAAACAGTTTCCCCCCCTAATTCAGTCACTCTGCTAAAGAATTCCCTCAACACTGTCAAACTATTTACTAAGTCTGCATTACAATACAATAATACAATACAATACAATACAATACAATAGCAGAGTTGGAAGGGACCTTGTAGGTCTTCTAGTCCAACCCCCTGCGTGGGTAGGAACCTTATACCATTTCAGACAAATGGCTGTCTAACATCTTTTTAAAGACTTCCAGGGTTGGGGCATTCACAACTGCTGGAGGCAAGCTGTTCCAGAGGTTAATTGTTCTAACTGTCAGGAAATTTCTCCTTAGTTCTAAGTTGCTTCTCTCCTTGATTAGTTTCCACCCATTGCTTCTTGTCCTGCCTTCAGGTGCCTTGGAGAATAGTTTGACTCCATCTTCTTTGTGGCACCCTCTGAGATATCGGAACACTGCTATCATGTCTCCCCTGGTCCTTCTCTTCATCAAACTAGACATACCCAGTTCCTGCAACCGTTCTTCATATGTTTTAGTCTCCAGTCCCCTAATCATCTTGGTTGCTCTTCTCTGCACTCTTTCCAGAGTCTCCACGTCTTTTCTACATCGTGGCGACCAAAACTGTATGCAGTATTCCAAGTGTGGCCTTACCAGGGCACTATACAGTGGCATTAACACTTCACGTGATCTAGATTCTATCCCTCTGTTTATACAGCTATTACTATTAGTCTTCTCATCATTTCCACCACCCATCTCCTCCCACTTATGACTGTAACCGTGTTGCTGGTATCTTTACGATTTATATTGATTGTTTCCTAGCATGATTTGATTGCTTATTTGTACCTTATGACTATCATTAAGTGTTGCACCTTATGATTCTTGACAAAGGCATCTTTTATGTACACTGAGAGCATCTCCACCAAAGACAAATTCCTTCTGCGTCCGATCACACTTGGCCAATAAAGAATTCTATTAATCATTGACTTTGTTTGTCAGGAGGTCGCAAAAGGGGGTATCACAGGACCTTGGGATGCTGCAACCGTCATAAATATGAACCCACTGCCAAATATCTAAATTTTGATCACATGATCATTTATGGGGATGTTACAAAGGTTGCAACTGTGAAAATGGATCGTAAGTCACTTTTTTTCAGTACCGTTGGAACTAAATAAGAAAAATAATTGGAAAGAAAGAGAATGAGAAAGAAAGAAAGAAAAAGAAAGAGAGAGAGAAAGAAAGGAAAGAAAGAAAGAGAATGGGAAAGAAAGAAAATGAAAGAGAGAAAGAATAAAGAAGGAAGGAAGGAAAGAAAGAAAGAAAGAAAGAAAGAAAGAAAAAGAAAGAGAGAAAGAAAGGAAAGAAAGAAAGAGAATGGGAAAGAAAAAGAAAGAGAGAGAAAGAAAGAAAGAAAGAAAGAAGGAAGGAAGGAAGGAAGGAAGGAAGGAAGGAAAGAAAGAACTAAATTAGGGCACAGGGTCTCTTGCTTGAGCAGGGGCTGGACTAGAAGACCTCCAATATCCCTTCCAGCTCTTTTTCTAGTGCATAAATGTCCTAGATTTCTTTCAGATTAAAGAGTGAGAGTGAGAAGGGACCTTGTAGGTCATCTAGTCCAACCCCTGCCCAAGCAGACCCTGCACCATTTTTTTTTGGACAGATGGCAGTCCAGTCTCTTCTTGAGAGCTTCCGGGGTTGCATTTCTGAAGGCAAGCTGTTCCATCTATTCTGATGAAACGAAGTGTGGTCAGCCTTAGGGTTGCTTCTCCTCCTAAGACCCTTTCCCTTTTAAAGAGCACTGAGTCATCTCGCTCGGGGTCCAGATCTTCTGATCGTCTGCAGAAGGATAAGATCTACACTTCCTTTCTCCAGACGGCGGGGTCTCCCTGCAGATTCACCCTCAAGTCAGGATAATTTCCCGTATGCGTGGTGGTTTTTTTGGCTTCCAAAGCCTGACTCAGCGGCTGCCCAGATCACTCAAACCAGATGTTTTCTAGCAACTGAAGACAATGTTTCCAAAGTAGGGTGGACCGAAGGAAGACGGCAGCGTCATCCTACTTGCCTTGTCTGCGTCTTGCAGAAGTAAGGACGGAGTGAGCCGACTCGCTCTCTACGTCTATGTCTCACATCTATGCCAAGGGTGAATAATCTCCTGCTCCTATGGGAAATGGGGTTTGGAGGGGGGGGGGGGGGAACGAGGAGGAGAAGGGTTGGGGGATTAAAGGTAAAGGCAGACTCATCAACAAGGGACTTGCCTTCACAGGGCTGTCTTAACGCAGGGGCCTGATGGGCACTTGCCCTTGGGCCCCACAAGCATAGGGGCCCCATACTAATCTGTGTGTGTTAACCTTTCGATGCACCTTCTATCATATACATACAACAACTGTATGTTTTTATTGTTGTGTTTTTCAACACCGATTTTGTTGGAAGCGCCAATAAAATAAATATACGTCTCATTTTATTGACCATTTACATTTTTTTTATTCCTGTGAGTAGTTGTCGTAGGGGCCCCAGGACACTGCTTTGCCCGGGACCCATAATGTTATTAAGATGGCCCTGTCTTCATGGAATAGTTTTATTGTACTTATTCATTAAACTTCACTGGGTTTTTTAAAGAAGAGACTGGTTAACCATCTGTCTGAAACAATATAGGGTTTCCTGCCTGAGCAGAGAAATGGACCAGAAGACCTCCAAGGTCCCTTCCAATTCTGTTCTGCTCTGCTCTGCTCTGCTCTACTCCACTCCACTCCACTCTACTCCACCCTCCTCCCCTCCCCTCCCCTTCTCTCCTCTCCACCTTATTCTATTCCTTATTCCTATCCTATCCTATCCTATCCTATCCTATCCTATCCTATCCTATCCTATTCTAATTTTGACATTTCTATTGCCCATTTCTCCTATAAGAGGACTTTGGATGACATAATAAACATCCTTGTTGCATTAAAACTGTTTAGTATTGCTCTATGAGCATTTGCTGTGCTTCCCAATATTTATTTGTTTATTTGTTTATTTAGATAGAAAGAAAGAAAGAAAGAAAGAAAGAAAGAAAGATAGATAGATAGATAGATAGATAGATAGATAGATAGATAGATAGATAGATAGATAGATAGATAGATAGAAAGAAAATGTATATGGCTACCTCTTAAATAGTGACCCCGGGAGGCTTTCAAGCAGAATAACAATTAAGATGATATACTTTTTGTTAAAAAAAAAAGAGACATACAGTAGACTTCGCCTTACAATCATTAATTGAATGACCATTCAAGGGTTACAATGAGCACCGAAAAGGTGACATATGACCGTTTTTCACAATTACAACTGTTGCAGCATCCCCTTGGTCTGAAAGGATACTGAAAGCACATCAAATAAAAACAGAGAAGGTTAAAAACATAAAGGAACCTACAAAAAAACACAAAAATAAACATAATTTAGCGTCCCTCAATCACTTTGCAGGCTCACCATGGTATCCCGCAGGTTACTGTTTATTTTCTTATGCACAACCGTTGGTGTATAAGTCAACACATTTATGGATCTGTGCAAGTGGTATAAATGACCCTGATAAATGCCCTTGGAACAGAACTGGCCACCATAAAGCTTACAATGATGGCGGCACCTTAATGATAAGAGAAACTATTTGTTTCTTGCTTCTTTTTTTATAACATTTATAGGTTGCTCAACGTAACTCTACCAGTTCCTGGAAATGCCACAACTGCTGGTGTTCGTTATCTGAATAACAGAGTACAGAATAACAGAATTGGAAGGAACCATGGAGGTCTTCTAGTCCAACCCTTCTGCTCAGGCAGGAAACCCTATACTATTCCAGACAAAAAGTTGTCCAATCTCTTCCTAAAAACTTCCAGTGTTGGAGCATTCACAACTTCTAGAGGCAAGTCATTCCACTGATTAATTGTTCTAACTGTTAGGAAATTTCTTCTTAGTTCAAAGTGGCTTCTCTGCTCGATTAGTTTCCACCCATTGCTTCTTGTCCTGCTTTCAGGTGCTTTGGAGAATAGCTTGACTCCCTCTTCTTTGTGGCAGCCCCTGAGATATTGTAACACTGCTATCATGTCACCCCTGGTCCTTCTTTTCATCTCATCATCTGTCTCAAGTGGTCGTAGAACCTTAGATAATGTCTGAAGAATGAGACTTTCTCAATCAATTTCAGCTGGCCTTTTGGTCACACCAAAGCTGATTTGGTTGCCACAGACCATGACATCTGCTGAGACCTATATGAAGTGCCAGGGTCTGTGCCAACCAAATCAGCTTTAGCGTGACCAACTGAAACTGGTTCAGAAAGTCTCATTCAGGCATCATCTAAGAACCATCCAGTTCTCTTTGCCCATCTGATTCACTGAATGGGTATATACTCCAGGTCCAATCAGTTAAAACAATGCCATCTTGCGGGACCCAGGAAGTGTGTCTACTGCCCTCCGAAATGATCTCCCCCAAGATAATTGGGCAGCTCCAATCCTTACGTCATTCAGAAAACTATTGCAGACCAGGTTTGGGAAAATAGGATAATTTGTGGGACCTTGTTTTGCCTTCTTTTATTTCGATGTGACCTCTGCTGGTTTGGCTTTGATACTTTCTAGATCTGTTCAATTGTATTTTTTAGGATAGATGGAGGATGTCTGGCTGGGCAGGTATGGTGGAGATGGATAGCAAGGCTTGGTTAGTTTCCTTAAAGATCTTGGCAGCTACCATTACCACCAACCCTGCTATCTTCATCATCTAGTACAGTGTCTCTCAATCTTGGCCACATTAAGACGTGTGGACTTCAACTCCCAGAATTCCCCAGCTGGCTGGGGAATTCTGGGAGTTGAAGTCCACACGTCTTAAAAGTGGCCAAAGTTGAGAAACACTGATCTAGTACAGGGGTCTCCAACCTGTGCAACTTTAAGTCTGAAGGACTTCAGCTCCTAGAAGTCTGGGAGTTGAAGTCCTTCAGACTTAAAGTTGCAAAGGTTGGAGACCCCTAATCTAGTAGCTAGATGTCGGAGAGGGACTCACTGAATGTAGCCTGTTCCACAAGACAGTGTCCTAATGATCTTTCTGGATTTATTCTTCAACCATAGCCAAGATGCTGATCATTTATCTCCCAAGGTTGTGTTTACATCAAAGCTGCTCTCAGAGTTCGCGCAGAACTTCAGGCCACAGTTCCCTTAAAGCAGGTAGTCTTCAACCTACCACCATGAATGGGGACCAGAATGTCCAGCTTAGCTGTTTGGCGAGCCATGCCTGATTTTACGCCCGCTTTTGCCACGAGTATTAAGTGAATCATGGCAGTTGTTAAGCGAACGATGTGGTCATTAAAGCGAATCCAGCTTCCCTCCTTTGCTTGTTAGAAGCCAACTGGGAAGGTCACAAAGGATGATCATGCGAGCCCAGGGTCAGTGCAGCCGTTGTGGATAGATGTCAGTTACCGCAAAGGCCCAATTTTTGATCATGTAACTGTAGGGAATGCGGCGGCCATTGTAAATGCGAGGCCTGGCGGTAAGTCGCTTTTTTCAAGTGCCCACTGAACGTTTGAACGGTCGGTAAACAAAGGGACATGTCAAGGCATGTTGACAACCCAGAGAAACATTTACTAACTATTTTTTAGAGCAGGGGTCCCCAACCTTTGCAACTTTAAGTCTGAAGGACTTTTGCTGGCTGGAGAAGTCTGGGAGCTGAAGTCCTTCAGACTTAAAGTTGCAAAGGTTGAAGACCCCTGTTTTAGAGGGTTCTAGTGTTTTAAACTTTTTAGCACAGTTATTAATTTAATTAGGGTTTTAGTGGTTGAATGTATTTATTGAGATGTGTGTACTATTTGTATTTTACCTGCTGTGCACCGCCCCGAGTCCTGCCCGGAGAGGGGGCGGTATAAAAGTCTAAATAAATTAAATTAAATTAAATTATCTTCCACCAACTTAATAACAACGAAGAGATCAAATCGCACTCGTTTAGTGTGTTGCAGGGCAACCATAATTAAGTTTCTCTGGCTGGCGTGCTTGGAAAAGCTGATGATGGCGGTCAAGGCAATAGAACTTGAGCTCCACCCATTTTTAATTTTTGTTTTATTTCTTACTGTTCTCAACCTGAGCTGCGCACAGGGAATCCTCAGCTGACGAACGCCACCGAGCGCAACATTTTTGCTGCTAAGAGAGACATTTGTCAAGTGTGTTTTATCCCATTATATGACCTTTCTTATCACCGTCGTTAACCAAATCACTGCAGATAATTGGTTAGATTTTATAGCACCATGGTGGGGATTACAATGCAGTTTTGAATGGCGTTCTTTTTGCTGCGAGCAACCGGGATTTTAGGTAGTCCTCAACCTACGGCCACCATTGAGACTAACATTTTTTGTGGCTAAGCGAGACACTGGGGGTAAGGGAATTTTGACCCGTTTTACGAGCTTCCTTGCCACTCTTTGTTAAGCGAATTGCTGCAATATTTACATCCGTAACATAGCTGTTAAGGGAATCTGGTTTCCTCATTTTGACTTTGCTTATCAGAAGGTTGCAAAAGGGGATCATGTGACCCTTGGACACTGCGACCGTCACAAATATGAGTTGCCATGGAGAATGCTGCAGTGGTCGTAAGTGTGAAAAACGGTCGTAAGTCACTTTTTTCACTGCCATTGTAACTTTGAAAAGCCACTAAATGTTTAGTCAAGGACTGTCTGTATAATTAGTGTACCTTCTGCCTTTTATTTTTATAATAAGAGAAGCATTCGACCAGCTGCTGGTTCATAACATTTGCTCGGCCTGAAAGGGGAAAAAATATTAGGATAAAACACCACGAAAGGGATTTTATAAAATAAATAAGTGTTTTATTTTTACATGGCTTATAAAACTTTTTTTTTTTACATCATCATTCAATGTTTTTTTTTAAAAAAAACTTTAAATAGCCCTCCTTTTCATTATTAAAATATGGCAAATAAATAACTTCAGATCCTTCTTTTTCCTGCAAGAAAGATGTCCCTCGAATTGAGTGCCTCCCCCTCCCACCACCACCACAAAAAAAAGAAAGGGAAAATAGAGGTAGCGGGTGCGAATTTGACCCACCCATCAACTGTCTTTCCAGGAGGAAAAAAAAGAGAATCAAGGAAGGCAGAAATTTTCCAGCTTCTGTCGCGCAATTGTAAACGTTTCTTTGCTACTCGAGTCTTCACGAAGCCTAAGACGAATTATTATTACTCTTTTCCTTTTTGCCAAAAAAAAGGAAGGCCACAAACAACGGTTTTAAAATTACATTAGCATCCGTTGTAGATGCCAAAATAATAATAATAATAATAATCTGATCTTAGCTTCCGGAAAGCGATGGTTTCCACCCCCCACCCCCGCCCCACCGCTGCCCTGTTTCTCTCAGCAAGATCTTCTTTTCCTGTCAAACTTCAGGAAAACTTCAACGATGAGCGAGGGAGGCGACGTTCTCATCTTTGCATGCGTTGGCCGTGGCACTAGCATTTCAGTGCAATTCCATAAGCTCCCTGTGCAGTCCACGCCCGCGTGTGGTGGCATTACCCGGTGGCTCCTTCCGAGAGGTGGTCGCGAGTCAAAACGTACCTGGGGGGTACAGGAGTGCCCCTGGCATCAGAAGACTTAGCAGTAATAAATAAATTTTCAGGTCGGAAAACATTCCTCGGGCCTAGAGGATAGAGGGGACAAGCAAGGCATCCCTCTTACGTTTTGCTGGATAAAATAAATACCCTCCCTGAGTATCATACATACACACAAACGCACAGACACTCCCCCCACTCACAGCTCCTGTACCATCATCTGGCTCCACCCTGGATTCACAAAGAGAGCCAAGGAGTCGAAAACTTCAGCCTGAACAAGAGACACCTTGAGTCAAGAGAAGACTCAAGAGAAGGGAAGAATTGCCTTTCCTCCCTTGAATTAGAAACTCTTTCTGACGCTGGAGATCCTTCAGTTAAGCTGCTCCATGCCGCTACAGCTGAGGTGGGACTATCTAGGATTCTGGAGACCTTCGCTTTCTTTCCTTCTCATACGTCGAGGCTGTAGAAGTCCATCCTCTTCCGGCAACACTTCTGAATCCATACCCAGTAGAGCATGACCATGAATGTCCAGTAGCCCAAGTAGATGGCCAAGCCAGCGAGCAAATACAAGACCTCCGCTTGTTTGGCTTCTGTGGTCCAGTCAGCCAAGGCTTCCTGGTAGATAGTGTAGATCAGGCCTCCCAAGAGAAGAAGGCCCCAGATGGAGACAGGCAGCAGAGGCATGTAGTTGCCCACCATTTTCTTCCGCCCCGAGGTCCCCCAGCTGCTCTTGTTCATAGTCAAGATGGCAAAGTACTTGGCCGGAAGTAGACCTCCCATGTAGAGGACGGCGTAAAGGGACATGAAAAGCATGACCGGGTTGCTTCTCAGCCAGCAGGCGTAAAGGGCCTTCACACAGGCCACCAGCTGGACGCAGAGCAAGACCCACAGCACGTCCCACAGGTTGCCCCCGTAGAAGAGCCGCAGGACAGTGGCCGTGACGAAGAAGGGGAAGATGCCGGAGACCACCGACTCGTAAGTCATCCAGAGGTGATGCCGGTGCCACCAGAGGGCGTTGTAGAGCCATTCCCGGAAGTAGGACTTGGTCCAACGGGTTTGCTGAGCCAGCCAACGTAGGAATAAGGACGGGGTCTCCGAGTAGCAGCGGGAACGGGCTGTGTATCTGCCACAAGGAAAGGAGGCAAAGATTAACAAGGGAGGAAAGAAGACACAACTTGATTTGACTCCTTTATGGTCTTTGAGTACCGTAGTTCCTGCACTGGTCCCTTCCTGATCATGGCTACGCTAGATATGTAAGGAACGAAATTCCTGATCGTGGCTAGACTAGAGAAATGAGAGAAAAGCCATGAAAACATTATTTTCTGTCTGAATTTGTATGCCACATGCTAAACTAGGTGGAAAGGGGTCGGAAAATCTGTGGTTCAAGATATTATGGAAATTCAGCAGCCTTTGTCTCTGCAAACTGTATAGCTCCCTTTCCCTATTGCGTTCATAATAAGAGTTTCTTGAGTTGGACAAAGCTTCTTCTATAAAAGCAGAAATTAAGTTCATTATCCGAAATTGATCATATTGTATGAACATAGCAATTCATGAGCAATCTGATGATACCAGAAAGGATCGTGTGGGTGTTAAGCGCACAGCAGAAGCTTAAGTAATTCAAGCTTGAACCAATTTGATTTCCCAACGTAACATTTTCATAGGAATAATGTTTGGGCAAAGCTATATTAAGTCAGCTCAGTACCAAACACTGGAAAAGGTAGGCAGACCCTGGATTTAACTTATAGCTTGATATCATAGTACCTACAAGGGCTGCTACCGGTTTCAGCTAAAAAGATAAAGCTTCAACAAAATCACAAGATTTCTTCGTGTTCTTTAAGTAAAGGTAAAGGTTCCCCTCGCATATATGTGCTAGTGGTTCCCGACTCTAGGGGGTGGTGCTCATCTCCGTATCAAAGCCAAAGAGCCAGCGCTGTCCGCAGATGTCTCCGTGATCATGTGGCCAGCATGACTAAACGCTGAAGGTGCACAGAACACTGTTACCTTCCCACCAAAGTGGTCCCTATTTTTCTACTTGCATTTTTTACGTGCTTTCGAACTGCTAGGTTGGCAGAAGCTGGGACAAGTCATGGGAGCTCACTCTGTTACACGGTGCTGCGGATTCGAACCGCTGAACTGCTGACCTTTCTGATTGACAAGCTCAGCGTCTCAGCCACTGAGTCCCTTTTACTCACTAAATAGGGTTGTGTTTAATACAGAGCTGAAACTAGGAGAACTTTTCCCCAAGATGGTGCCTCCCAAGGATGTTGGGAATTCAAGTCACACCCTTGCAAACCAGCCTGGCCAGGAAGAGGTCAACTCCCACATCAAGAGGTCTTGCAATCTGGAAAGTCGATTTGAAAATCAGTGCTTGGGGTTGAGTCCATTCTCAGATTAACACCAAGGTTAACATCAGACCAACAATCCAGATAACAAATCATGGGAGCTCACTCCGTTACGCGTTGCTAGGGATTCGAACTGCTGAACTGCCAACCTTCCTGATCTGAGCCACTCTGAGCGTCCCTTTGTTCTATGTTTTTTTTTTAATCCCATGTTCTTTAATTGCTCCTAAACACCCATCTCTGTGTTTAACAACAACCCTATAACTTGGTATCACTCAACCTGGAGAAGTTTAAGAAGGCCGTGCTGGGTGAGGAATTCTGGGAATTAATACAATACAATACAATACAATACAATAGCAGAGTTGGAAGGGACCTTGTAGGTCTTCTAGTCCAACCCCCTGCATGGGCAGGAACCTTATACCATTTCAGACAAATGGCTGTCTAACATCTTTTTAAAGACTTCCAGGGTTGGGGCATTCACAACTGCTGGAGGCAAGCTGTTCCAGAGGTTAATTGTTCTTACTGTTAGGAAATTTCTCCTTAGTTCTAAGTTGCTTCTCTCCTTGGTTAGTTTCCACCCATTGCTCCTTGTCCTGCCCCCAGGTGCCTTGGAGAAAAGTTTGACTCCCTCTTCTTTGTGGCACCCTCTGAGATATCGGAGCACTGCTATCATGTCTCCCCTGGTCCTTCTCTTCATCAAACTAGACATACCCAGCTCCTGCAGCCGTTGAAGTTGAAGTCCACCCCTCTTAAACCTGCCCAGGTTGGGGAAAAAAATGGTAAGTCAGGAAGCCACATCTGGAGGGCTTCATGGATGAAGTCAAGTGTTGATATGGGAAGTCCTACTTGCAAAAAAATAAGCACCCTAAAAGAACTGCCGCAACAGACTTCTCACATTCCATTCCACGTGCTTCCTAACCCATCAGATACCCAGATTTCCTTACTTGGTGGCATAGCCAATGCTCAGCATTCTGTTGGTGAGGTGCCTATCATCCCCGAAGGTGCAGTGTGTTCCAAGGAACTTCTGATTGTACCAGGATTCCAGAAATTGCTGTAGGAGGTCATTCCGATACAGACCTGATGCAACCGATGAAAAAAAAGAAGGGATGACATTTTTTTAAAGCGCAGCGGATCAGGGAAAGGCATCCATCTTTTCCAATATCGCTTCGCGACTTGAAGGACTTCAGACATGATTTGCAGGTGGGAACCTTACTTACCTAAGGGGCCACTGATGCAGGAGACGCAATTGAAGTAGGACTGGCAGGCCCGCTCAATGTTGAAAGCCATCCAGTAGCGCAGGCTGCTCATGAAGCTGATGTAGGAGTCGGAAAGGTTGAGGATCCTGACATCTCCGCCCACGGCCCCGTAGTGTTCGTTCGACTCCAGCACCTTCACCAGCTCTACCGTGGCTTCCGGTTCCAACTTGGTGTCAGAGTCGCATACCTGGGAGAAGCCAAGGGTTTAGTCTAACGACGCCCTTTCAACTTGTCAAGAAGATCTTATTGCATATTTGTTTATATATGCTCCCTCCCACATTTGCGCATACCGGGTGCTTTGACCTAACACTTAATCATTTCCTTGGCTCAGTTGATAAAGGAGGACAGCTTGTGGCTTAGTGGCTAATACAACTGCCTAACATATAAAAACAGCCCCGGTTCAAATCCCAGTAAGGGTATGGCTAGCTGATGAGAGCTAAACAGCTTGAAATAGATCTATACTAGTCTCCCTTCATTTATTTATCAGCAAAATTGCTATAATTGTTCCACAACACCCTGTTAGGGCCCCAATTAAGGGAGGAAGCATACTGCTTTCCTCTTCTGTCTTTTAGCTCATCACCAGGGACCATCTAGACAGAAAGCCATGAGTTCCGTTGTGTGATTTTTTTAAATATGTGTGTTAGTTTTATGATCTGATCAATAAATAAATAAATCAGGAAGACTAGTATAGATCTATTTCGAGCTTTTTAGCTCTCATCAGCTAGCCATACCCTTACTGGGATTCTACTATTTCTTAATACTTATTAGCTGATGAGAGCTAAAAAGCTCGAAATAGATCTATACTAGTCTCCCTGATTTATTTATTTATTGATCAGATCATAAAACTAACACACAGACACACACACACACACACACACACACATATATATATATATATATATATATATATATGTATATATGTGTTAAATTTCTTTAAGGGATGATTAATAATAATTAATTAAGAGACCAGGATGGATCCATTTCGGGCTCCTTAGCCCTCGTCAGCTGGCCATACTTTCCCTACAGGGATTTGAACTGGTGCTCTCCAGCATTCGAAGCAGGCTTCTCTATGCCTTGAGCTAACCAGTTTCCCTGATTACATATGTATATATATATATATATATATATGAAGTGGATATTTTGTTACAGCTTCCTGTTAGGCCTATTTAAGGGAGGAGACAAACTTGTCATCCTTCTCTGTCCTTCGACTCAACCTAGAGACCATCCAGACAGAGACCTATTAAATTGCTGCTGTCTTTTTAGATATGTGTTAAATTTCTTTAAGGGATGATTAATAATAATTAATTAAGAGACCAGGATGGATCCATTTCGGGCTCCTTAGCCCTCGTCAGCTGGCCAGTTCAAATCCCTGTAGGGAAGTATGGCCAGCTGACGAGGGCTAAGGAGCCCGAAATGGATCCACATATATATGTGTGTGTGTGTGTGTGTGTGTGTGTGTGTGTTTGTGTGTATGTGTGTGCATATATATATATATGTACACACACACAAACACACTTATGAGGATGATATTTGTACGTTGGTATATTAACACCTTGGGCTCCTAGCGAGCACACATAGGAAGGAAACATATGCTATGAAACCATAAAAATATTTTATAAATAAAAAAGAAACTTGTTAAGAAGATCTGAATTGCTGGAACCTAGAGAACTGGGTGGGTGCAGAAGAATCCCACAGTTGAACCTCTTCCCTCCACTCTTCAGTGAAAGGCAGGGTCAACTGATTGGGGAACTTCCCTTGGTTGCCGTAAAGCGTGGGTGGACCTGCATGTACATGCCAGCCCCAAGGGCACAACAAGATCAGAGGAAGACATAGACCACCAGGCTCAAGGTTGACTCAGTCTTCTTCCATGAGGACCCAGATTGTTGGGAGCAATAGGCTGTAAAAGCACTGTGAAGCAGTGTATAAGTCTAAGTGCTATTGCTATTGCTATTGCTATTGCTACATAAATTGTACTCGTCTGTGAGAAGAATCTTGGGAACTAAAAGGAAGAACTACAGCTTAGGCAGTAGTAGTTCTCTGGAAAATAAACGGTGGTTTCCACAGGAAGTCAAACCCACGAGTATTAATACTACTTTGATTGTAAAGTGAGTTGTAGAATCTTGCAAGTCTACAATAACTTTCCCTTTCGCCCCGTTTTCACTTTCCACAGAAATAGACCCCTTCTGAGATCTTTTCTCTAACCCCTTTTCTGCTCTGGACTCAGATGTCTTTTATCAGACCATTGCCTAAGCCAGGTGTGTGTGTGTGTATCTCCAAACGTGGTAGCTTTAAAGACTCGCGGACTTCAACTCCCAGAATTCCTCAGCCAGCCATGTTGGCTGGGAAATTCTGGGAGTTGAAGCGCACAAGTCTTCAAATTGCCAAGTTTGGACACTCCTGGTCGGAACAGTGAGTCTCCCTCCTGCCTGCCAAGCCTACTTGTCCCATCCCCGTTCCATTTGCAAGAATTACGATGCCGTGGAAGTGCATAATCTAGTAGTACAGGGGTCTCCAACTTTGGCAACTTTAAGACGTGTGGACTTCAACTCCCAGAGGAGCCAGCTGAGGAACTCTGGAAGTTGAAGTCCACTGGTCTTAAAAGTTGCCAAGCTTGGAGAATCCTGGCCTAGTAAACAACCAAGGGCAACCTATCCTGTGTATAACAATCACTGATTGACTTAAAAAAGATATCAGCTGCCCCCTGGATAGAATGAGAATGAAAAGCTATCTAACCTTGGAACCAGTGTATTCGCAAATGAGGAAATGCATGATTTCTTTTCTAGAAGACCAAGATTACAGGGCTAACCAGAAAGGGGTTGAAGAGATTAAAAAGGAAGACATCCTATGGAAAGTAATTCATGACACTACATTTTGTTGGGAGCATTTTAGCTGCCCACTACAATGGCTGCCCCAGGGTGGCAAATGGGTGGGCTGCCAGAGCCTATATAATTACCACGCTGGAATCTGAAATCCTAGACATTGTAAATGAATGAAATCATGGAAATCAAAGCCCAACATTAGCAGATGGAAGATACGCAAGTTTTAAGACCAATAAACAACTTGGTAATTAACTGCTTGGATGAAGAATAATGGTGAGGGCAAATTTCCTCAGCCATGTATCTACCAGATGTGTCAAACTATAAATCCCAACATGCCCAGACATGATTGGATGCTAGGGTGAATTTGCTGGAACACCTGGAAGAGACTGGTGGATCTAGACAAGTTGATCTGGAATTCAAACTTCTATTTAGGTCTGAAGGCCAATGTATGTTTTGGGGAAAAGTCACTATCTGCCAACCTTCCAGAAAAGATAAAATTGAAGGGGAATACATTATACCCCAAGCTCTTTACATGGAAGGTGAGATAAATTCCACAGTACTATAGAATAGAGTAGAATATGGAATATAGAACAGTGGTAGTCAACCTGGTCCCTACCGCTCACTAGTGGGCGTTCCAGCTTTCATGGTGGGTGTTAGGGCTTTTGTCCGATACTGAAGCACTTTCCTTTTTTTAAAAAAAAATTGAACTGACTTCCCTATTTTATAAATCACTATTACTGTGGAACCGGTGGGTGGTTAGAAAATTTTACTACTAACAGACAGAGATACAAAAGTGGGCAGTAGGTATAAAAAGTTTGCCTACCCCTGATATAGAATATAGAATAGGAATAGAATAGAATAGGAATAGAATAGAATAGAAGTGGAAAATGTAGAATAGAATAGAAATAGGAATAGAATAGAATAGAATAGGAGTAGAAAATGTAGAATAGAATAGAATAGGAATAGTATAGAATAGAATAGAATAGGAGTGGAAAATGTAGAATAGAATAGAAATAGGAATAGAATAGAATAGAATAGAATAGGAGTGGAAAATGTAGAATAGAATAGAATAGAATAGGAATAGTATAGAATAGAATAGAATAGGAGTAGAAAATGTAGAATAGAATAGAAATAGGAATAGAATAGAATAGGAGTGGAAAATGTGGAATAGAATAGAATAGGAATAGAATAGAATAGAAATAGGAGTGGAAAATGTAGAATAGAATTGAATAGCAATAGGAATAGAATAGAGAATATAGAATAGGAATAGAATAGAATAACAGAGTTGGGAGGGACCTTGGAGGTCTTCTAGTCCAACCCCCTGCTTATGCAGGAAACCCTATACCACTACAGACAAATGGTTATCCAATTTTTTCTTTAAAACCTCCAGTGTTGGAGCATTCACAACTTCTGGAGGCAAGTCGTTCTACTGATTAATTATTCTGTCAGGAAATTTCTGCCTAGTTCTTCTCTCCTTGATGAGTTTCCACCCATTGCTTCTTGTCCTGCCCTTGGCTGCTTTGGAGAATAGGTTGAAGCCCCCGCTTCTTTGTGGCAGCCCCTGAAATATCGGAACCCTGCTGTCATGTCACCCCTCCTAGTTCCATAAAAGAATAAGCAGAAAAAAAAAACTGGGGTACCTGAATATAATCCACCGAATTCCCCAGGGCCTTGAAAGCCGTGTACATGACCTCTCGCTTCCCACCCCATTTTTGCATGATGCAGACGCATCTCTTGGTGCGGATCAGCTCTTCCACCACCAGTTGGCCGGGATCTTCCATATCGATCTCGGTGTACTGAGAGGGCTCATCCCCGGTATGGTAGTCGCTCTCCCCTTTCTCCGTGTCCAAGGCAGGTTGATGGTGGTAGTTGTTCTCCCAAACAAAAGTCCCCACATCTTCTCCAGCGAAGACCTCCCGGAACATATCCATCATGTATCGGTCCTCGTTGCTGTTCCCATCCACCACCATGATGATCCGGAGTTTCTCTGGGGGGTACAAGGTGGCCTTGACCGACTGAAGGCACTCGCGGAGGTAGGCTGGGTCCTCCTGGTAAGCCGAGATGGTGAGGGCCACCGACTTGGTGTAGCTGCACGACAGAGAGTCCCTCCTCATCCTCTTGTGCTCCAGGAAAGCAAAGAAGCTTTGGATGATGAGGTGGAAGGTGAGGAAGGCTCCGTAGAGACCGAAGGCCATGATGTGGTATTGGTCAGAGACCAGCTGGATGCCCTGGATGTAGGCCCATGCCAGCACGGATAAGATGAGCAAGGCAAAGCCGATGGTGATGATCCGACGTCCTGTCGAGACAAAGAATTTGGTGGCTTTGGAAACATCCATCCCTAGAAACAAAGAAGAAGAAAAACACAGGGAGGTGAAACATTTCAGTTTTTAATCATCTTCTTTTAATGACCCCCCCATAATCCCTTGTAGGATGGAGTCTGGGCAACTGAATGGAGGAAGCAGTGTATTTTAATGGCCAGATGCCTTTCCTGTTGCTATTGCAGAGTTTTTTTCCCCTTCAGCAGATATATTCACCTTGTGCCAAGAGAGAGAAATATCTGCCTCTATCCAGGATCGAACTAACAACCTCCTGATTGTGAGGCGAGAGCTCCACCGCCAGGCCACCGCACCACTCAGTAATCCCAATTTTTCCTATTTATTGGTAGGGAGAGACCCAGGGTGCCATCTCACAAGGACATCAAAGACGCAGAAGATGATCTTCAACCTACATCTCAGTTAACTGCTGGTCGAGGGATGCAGTGACACTTTGCCGTGTCGTTGAATTTAACTAGGCATTGTATCATCCCCTTACCAAATCACAAATCGCGTCTCACAAACACACACAGCTGACTTCATAAAGGGTCATTTAGGTGGGTCATATGTCTCGAACCCCCATCCATACATCTTGATTTATGGTTCTAACGTGGTTGTGCATGAGACCATCCTAGCCTCTTTCAACCATGATTAGAAGAAGCCCTGAATTTGTACCCTTTGTGACCAGAGGGGGTATTCAGCTGGTTCAGAGCGGTTCACCTGAACCAGTAGCAGAAATCATGGGTCACCTGCCCCAGCTCTAATGCCATCCTATTTATGCACGTTTTTGAGGCTGGATGCATGCGCATGAGCAAAATGTCTGCATGGAAGGCTGGGCGCATGCACGGAAGGGGTGTGGGCAAGCAAAGCCCATGCACGGAAGGCTGGGTGCATGCATGGGAATCATGCGCACGAGCAAAGTGCATGCACGGAAGGGTGCGTGCACCATGACAAAACCAGTGGTAACAAAACGTGAAACCCAGCGCTGTTCGTGACTCAACTGGCTATTTAAAACATGGTGGAATTGGGTCAAGTGAAGCTCAACCATCCAACTACTCAACGACTTGCAATTATTCTTCCTGTGTTGACCCGCAAGGAGAAAGGGGCCGTTGGGATTTTCCATTAGGAAAAAAAAAAAAAGGGGGGGGGTTTGTGATGCTCCCCTCCCAGCCTGGGTGGGTTCCTCCTTCCCCGGCTGCGCCCACCTTAAACATCCCTAAGCTAATTTCCTGGCACGGTCTCAGAACAAAGCTATTAAATATATATATATATTTACAGAGCCAAGAAGAGGGGCGTTTTTTCCAAAGCATTGCCATTGGCAGCCATGGGCCACTGAGTAAATAAACGACAAAGTATTGGGATGGTATGTGTTACTACCACTTGTACGTACACATGCATGTTAACCCTTCCTGAGACAGTATCAAAATCTCCCTTTTTCCTATCTTCATCATTCAGGGCACAATCATATTTTTATAGGGCAGGGCTGCCCCTAAGCGTTAAGATAAAACCGTTGCCTTGGCCAGCACCTAGGTGAGTACCAAAGGCGAAAAAAGCAAATCAAACATGGTCAAATAGTTTATCACAGTTTATGGGGGGGGTTTGCAGATGGATTTTCTGCCTCTGATGGAAAAAATATATACTGCGGTTAATATAATACAATACAATAGCAGAGTTGGAAGGGACCTTGTAGGTCTTCTAGTCCAACCCCCTGCGTGGGCAGGAACCTTATACCATTTCAGACAAATGGCTATCCAACATCTTTTTAAAGACTTCCAGGGTTGGGGCATTCACAACTTCTGGAGGCAAGCTGTTCCAGAGGTTAATTGTTCTGACTGTCAGGAAATTTCTCCTCAGTTCTAGGTTGCTTCTCTCCTTGATTAGTTTCCACCCATTGCTTCTTGTCCTGCCCCCAGGTGCCTTGGAGAATAGTTTGACTCCCTCTTCTTTGTGGCACCCTCTGAGATATCGGAACACTGCTATCATGTCTCCCCTGGTCCTTCTCTTCATCAAACTAGATATACCCAGCTCCTGCAACCGTTCTTCATATGTTTTAGCCTCCAGTCCCCTAATCATCTTGGTTGCTCTTCTCTGCACTCTTTCCAGAGTCTCCATGTCTTTTCTACATCGTGGCGACCAAAACTGTATGCAGTATTCCAAGTGTGCCTTACCAAGGCACTATAAGTGGTATTAACACTTCACGTGATCTAGATTCTATCCCTCTGTTTATGCAGCCTAGAACTATGTTGGCTTTTTTGGCAGCTGCTGCACACTGCTGGCTCATATTTAAATGGTTGTCCACTAGGATTCCTAGATCCCTCTCACAGTTGCTACTATTGAGCAAGGTATCACCTATACTGTACTTGTGCATTTTGTTTTTCTTGCCTAAATGTAGAACCTTACTTTTTTCACAATTGAATTTCATTTTTTTAGATAGTGCCCAATGTTGAAGTTTGTCTAGATCCTTCTGTATCTTAAGCCTATCTTCTGGAGTGTTGGCTATTCCTGCCAGCTTAGTGTCGTCTGCAAATTTGATGAGTTCCCCATTTATCCCCTCATCCAAATCATTGATGAAGATGTTAAAGAGTACTGGACCTAAAACAGAGCCTTGGGGGACTCCACTGCATACTTCATCTAATACTAATCATTTAGTATTACTTCATACTAATCACTTCATACTAATCTCGAGTAACAGGCAGAAAAGGACTTTAAAAACAACAGCAGTTAGTCCTTGACTCACGACTACAATTGAGCCCAACGTTTCCGTTGCTAAGCAAGACAGTTGTTGCGTTTTGCCATCCTTTTTATGACCTTTTCCCCCACCGCAGTTCAGTGAAGCGCTGCCGTGGTCAAGTTATTAACCCGGTCGTTAAGTGGCCTCCCCATTGACTTTGCTGGTCAGAAAAAAGGGATCAAAACAAGCCCAGGACACTGCAACCGTCATAAATATGGAGCAGTTGCCCAGCGCCTGGATTTTGAGCAAGGGACCACGGGGATACTGTGACGGTCGTAAGTGTGAAAAATGGTTCTTTTTTCAGAGTAACTTTGAACGGTCGTAAATGAATGGTTGTAAGTCAAGGATGACCAGTGGCAAAAAGTTATGAGCTGGCCTTGAACATGGATTAAACCCATCCTAGGGGTGGGAAGAGACCGTCTTTGGCTGGCCAGGTAGGAGCAGAAATCCTAGAATGACGTCAATCAGCACGTCAATCAAAAGACTAAGAGCTTCTTATCTAGTGGGATTTACTTCTGAGTAGAGGAGGAATCACCAGGAGAACAAAACCTGGAGATCCTGGAAGAGCTTCGCCTTATTTTACTTAATTTGTATCCTGCCTTTATGGGTTCTTGTAAATAACTCAAGAGAGCCAACATGTCCATCGCCCGTCCTCCTGTTTCCCCCCCACAACACAACCACCACCCATTGAGGTGAGTTGGGCTGAGAGAGAATGACTGGGCCAAAGTCACCCACCAGCCAGCTGTCATGGCTAAGGCGGGACTAGAACTCACCGTCTCCTGGTGATTGGACCAGTCATCCAATCAGCTTTTGGGCCTATTGCAAAACTAGAATTCACCATCTCCAGTGATTGGGTCAAAGTTACCCAACCAGGCTACAGGGTTAAGATGGGACTAGAACTCAATCTTCTAGTGGTTGGTCCAGTCATCCAATCAGCCTTCGTGCCTATTGCAGAACTAGAACTCACAGTCTCCTGGTGATTGGCCCAGTCATCCAATCAGCTTTCATGCCTATTGCAGAACTAGAATTCTAGAAAGTCTCAGCCGACTGGCTCAAAGTCCCCCTGCCAGCTTTCATGCCTAAGATGGGACTAGAACTCACCGTCTCCCGCTTTCTATCCTGATGCCTTAACTACTAGACCAGGGGTCTGCAAAGTTGGCTCTTTTAAGACTGGTGGACTTCAACTCTCAGAATTCCCCAGCCAGCATGGCTGGCTGGGGAATTCTGGGAGTTGAAGTCCACCAGTCTTAAAAGAGCCAACTTTGCAGACCCCTGTACTAGACCAAACTGTCTCTCAAGCTTTTTTATGACGATCTTTAAGGCAGAGTTCCACTTTTTCTGGCCCAAGTCTCAACTTCTCCTGTTGCCAAACCACCACATGCAAATTACAACATCATCAGGGAGTGGGTGGGAAGCACACATGACCAACTGTGCACCAATGCATGCGTCTGGACAGTCATGTGAACAAACATACCAGGAGGAGATGAAAAAGCTGACTGCGTGTTGTTATGGGAGAATTCCATAGCAACATGGCCTGGGCAGCATTGTTACTAAATTGGGCACAATTGCAAACTATGAGCCTGGAGGAACACCGATCTACACTGAGCTCAACCCTAAACCCAGAAGGTAGCCTTGTCCAAGCCATAGCCTCTCGCCCTCCCACTTTCAAGAGAAGAGGCCATCTATGAGGCTTCCAAGACTGTTGACTTATTAGGTAGGTGAGCTTGTAGTCCAAGCTATAGGTCCCATTTTCACCTCCCTAATAGCAATAGCGCTTAGACTTAAATAGACCGGTTTACAGTGCTATACAACCCCCTCTCTAAGCGATTTATAGAGTCAGCCTATTGTCCCCAGCGATTTGGGTCCTCATTTTGACCCAGCTCAGAAGGACGGAAAGCTGAGTCAACCTTGAGCTGGTCAGGATCGAACTCCTGGCAGTCAGCAGAGTTAGCATGCAATGCTGCATTCTAACCACTGTGCATCATGGATGGATGGAAGGAAGGAAGGAGAAAAAGAGAAAAGGAAGAGTAATAACATTAGCACTTAGATTTATATACCACTTCACAGTGCTTTTACAGCCTTCTCTAAGGCGTTTACCAAATCAGCCTATTGCCCCCAACAATCTGGGTCCCCACTTTACCCATCTCGGAAGGATGGAAGGATGAATCAACCTTGAATGCTCTTGTTGATGTAGCCCCCTTCTCTAAAGCTTTAATAAAACTCAGTGGGGTGTTGTAGGTAAAGGCACAGGGCTAGAAACTAGGAGATTGTGACTTCTAGTCCCATTAAGCACAAAGCTAGCTAGGTGACTTCGGGCCAGCCCCTTCCTCTCAGCCTTAGGAAGGAAGCAATGGCAAACCACTTCTGGAAAAAAAAAACATTGGCAAGACATTGAAGAGACTTGTTCAATTTCTAGGAATCAAAATCAACTTGCGGCTTTATGACGACACAAAATCTCTCCCACTAGTTATGTGCAGCTTTCATGACTGGTAAATCTCCCAGGTCCAATAGATTACATGCAAATCACTAGTGACCAAGATGCTGGAGAGGGATCACACACTCGGTCTCCTTATCACTCTAAGTCAGTATTTCCCAACCCTGGCAATTCGAAGACGGGAATTCAACTCCCAGAATTCCCCAGCTGGCATCTTCAAGTGGCCAAGGTTGAGAAATGCAACTCTAAATGAAAAGAATATTGATGTAGGAGAAATGGAGCAAGGAAGATAGCAAAACTGCAGCTCCTGAGATGTGGCTAAACCACAGTTTCCACCTGTCCCAGCCAGCAGGGCTAAGGAGAATACAACGTAGGTGTTTCAGTTTAGAAAGATTTTTTTTTAAAAATATTAAACTTATATGCCACCCAACTCTGAATGACTCCGAGAGGCTCACCGCCATCAAATAATGATGAGATCTGGGTCTCCTGCTTGGGGCGTGGAGTTGGACTAGATGACCTACAAGGTCCCTTCCAACTCTGCTATTCTGTTCTCAATAAAAGAGTCACCAAGCCAAATCAATGAAAATAAGTGATAAAGATAAAAGATGGGAAATGTGATAGATCAAAGGGGATGCCCCACCCCCCACCCCACTTTGTCAAAAGGCCTGGATGAAGAGCTGTTACAATGAGATCGATTTTCCTATGTGAGATCTAGGTCAGTGGGCTTGGCAGTCTATTTGAGAACTGGTCTTCCACTTTCATTCCCAACAAGTTGACCCCCAAGTACGACCCCCAAAACCAAAGACGTGGGGATACACACAACTCCCAGATGGGAACAAGCAAAGGCAACTTAAATCAAGTCGGACTCTTCACTCATCCGGTCTACCTTTGCCAATCCCGATCCGAAGTGGGAACCTCTGGTTTCAAGCAATGCCAGCTTGCCCTGAGAAAAGACACACAACCTATTCATTTCTGCCTATCCCTCTTTTCTTTTCTTTTCTTTTTTTCTTTTTGTACCAACTAAGAGTTTGGGTTCTCCCCCCCCCCCCCCCCCCCCGGGCTGCCGATAGCGCCTCGCTCGCAAGCTCTAACTTTTGGGCTCCGGTTCCATTGTTAAAAGCAGCGTGCCCTAACCTCCACCTGCCTTCTCCCGACTCCCGCTGGGTCTGCTAGAAAGGATCGCATGAGCGATCGCGCCTATTCTTTTCCATGAAGCCAAGACTCCCAAGACCCAATCCGCCCCGGTGCTCCAACGCGCCCACCGAGAAAAGAACTTTTCCCCCGTTACTGGAGGGTGAAACACACACATACACAGACACACAGACACACAGACACACACACTAGAGGTGGAGCTCTCGCCTCCCAATCAGGAGGTTGTGAGCTCAATCCTAGGTAGAGGCAGATGTAGGATCTCCTGCTTGGGCAGGGGGTTGGACTAGATGACCTGCAAGGTCCCTTCCCAACTGTGTTAAACATCTCTCTCTCTCTCTCTCTCTCTCTCTCTCTCTCTCTCGTAGATGAACCTTGGTTGAATAACCTTCCCCCCAAGCATCATTAATCTTATCTCTATGCAGATCGCGGGGGATTTTTAGATTCGTCTTTTCAGCTTCAACTTGGACTTAATATCTATTTTATATCAAGAGAAGCGATTCAGGGGTGGGATTTTTTTAAATTTTTGGTCTCCCGCGGGCTAAGACGGTCCGCTTCTAAAGCCGACGCTCCAATTCCTGAAAGGGGGCAGGGGGAGAGAAAGCGCACTTTGCACACACTCAGAGGCACGGTCATCCTCCGGCTAGGGGTTTGCCCCTGAAAGCAGACCCACCGCCGGCCGCCAACTCGGATCGTGGCCAAAGCAAAGGTGGGTGGGTGGGCTTCTTGCAGCATCCTCCCCCGCACACCCACCCACACCCATCCACCCACTCCCCCCAGCCATTGTTACAAGCGATGTAGCCCCCGGGAAGAATTGAACCCCGCTACCGAAGCGGCTCCGTGGCGCTGGAATCCCCGGTCCTCTCCGGGGTCCCCCACCCCAGCTCGCCCTCCCCTCTCCAGGCCCCGCGGACCCGCCCGTCCCTCGCCGGCTAGTTCTTACCTGCAGCGCCGGGGCTGGGAGCAGAGTAGCCGGCGCAGGACCCGAGCTGGCTGACGGAGAAAGCGGGGCTGTTGCACGCCTGGCGGGGGAAGCTTTTGAATCGGGAGGGGCGGCCTCTTCCCTGCGTCAGGGATGGGCCGGGCCGCCTTTCAGGTCCCTGCCCCATTCCTGGGCTGCGTGGCTTCAGTCCGGCGTCTTGGGTGGGGGGCCCCTAATCCCTCGGCCGGCCGCCCCGCCGGGAGGGAAACACGCCCCTGACTCATGCTGGGTGGGCGGTTTCCCCGCCTTCAGCGAACGTGCGGAAAGGGATGGCTCGCCCGGGAAAGGAGGCGGCCGGGAAGGGGGGATGTTGATCGACGGGGGCCCCCCCGGAGTTGAAATAAATCATAAATAAATAAGCCTCCGTCGAGGGGATACCGACGCCAAGGCCCCTTGGTGGACGTGTCCGTGGAGACCTCAGGCCGTGGCTCTCCGGTGGGTGTTTTGCAGGTTTTGGCTGCTGCTGGGGGAATCTCCTGGTGGTCTCCTCTCTCTAAACCCATACAAGCTCCAGTCGTCCTCCTCCTATTGAGTTCAGCCAAGAAACTCACTCTCTCTCCTCTCTCACTCTATTTATCTTTCTCTCTATCTCCCTTTCTCTCTCTGACTCTCTGCCCCACTCTATTTATCTCTATCTCCCTCTCTCTTGTTCTCTGTCTCTCTCTTTCTCCTCCCTCTCTCTTGCTATCTCTCTTTTTCTATCTCTCTCCTCTCTCTCTCTTTATCTCTCTCTGTATCTCCCTTTCTCTCTCTCTTACTCTCTCTCTCTCTGTCCACTCCCCCTCTCCCACTCTATTTATCTCTATCTCCCTTTCTCTTGTTCTCCTCTCTCTCTCTCTCGCTATCTGTCTTTCTCTCTCTTTATCCCCCCTCTCTCTCTCTTTATCTCTCTCTATCTCTCCCTTTCTCTCTCTCTTTTCGCATCTATCTATCTATCTATCTATCTATCTATCTATCTATCTATCTATCTATCTATCTATCTATCTATCTATCTATCTATCTATCTATCTATCTATCTATCTATCTATGCTGGTTTTGTTATATTTGGGTCTTTTCAAGTGTAGACTTCTTAGGGGGGGGGAGAAGACCCGAATACAACAGCAACAACAACAACAACAACAACAACAATAATACCTGCACACCTACACCTTCTCTCTTTCTGTTGCCTTTAGAAAGAAAAGGTTTCAATGATCTTCCTTGAACTTTTCACAGGATCAGGAAACCCTGGGATGGGTTGGGTTAAGATATTGGCTAGGGCTTGCTGCAGTTTTACAGAAAACTGAAATACAGAAAATTGAAATCCACAACTCTCCAAGTTGGAAAGTTTGGAGACACCTCCCCTCCCCCGCCCCAATATAAACCATAAGTTGTGGGTCATGAACATTATTGGCTCGGCCACAAGCCAGCCAAACGCAGGGCAGTTGGGTGCATCATCATCTAAAGCCACCCCTTAAGTCCCTGCCGAGCATGTCTCACATCACAGCCTGTGTTGGGACAAAATTTGGAAGCGTTTGGCATGCAGGGACGAAAGTGGAATATAAATCTAACAAACAGGGAAGGCCTTTCCCCCCACAGGTGTTCCTAGCCATGCTGAATCGGAAACATTGAACTCGGTTTAATCTTGGCTGAGGGTATCTTGCTGTGGAGAACCTCTGCCTTGCCTTCTAACTGAAAGCAAAACCATTTTGCCCTCACATTTTCTGGAATTCCGGGAAAAAGAGGTGGGGGAAAGGCACACAAGGTTGAAGATCAGGCTGATGCAATCAGGACATGCTTCATTCAGACAAGTATTGAGGCTGGGGAAATCCAAGCGTGGGATAAGGCTATGGGATGGGGTGGGGGGTGGGAGAGAGGGAACGGAGGAATCTGAAATGCCAGGCCATCAGTGAATGGGAGAGAGGAATGATAATCCCATCGAATGAAGCAGGCCAATAACAAAGCAGCAAAGAGGACTCAAGGAAGCCAAGAACTGGAGGGGCCCTTGAGGTCATCAATCTCAGGGGTTTGCTCCACAGGAATGCAAATTAATGGCCTCCCAGCTTTGGCTTTAACACATTAGTGAAGGAGTCGGGGGTTTCCTTGGCGAACCGACTTTAGGATGAGATATTCCTAGCATTCAACCAGGATTGGGCTTCCTGTACCTTTAAGGTCTTCTGCTCTAGGAAGACAGAGACACAGGTGTGGCCTTCTTCCTGCAGTCTTAAGTGGAATTGCCTCTCTAGGAGCAGCTTAGCTCTGTATTCCAGGGGTTTCCCAAGACTTGTGGACTTCAACTCCCAGAATTCCTCTGGCTGGGGAACCAGTGTCCAACCTTGGCAACATTAAGACCTGTGGACTTCAACTCCCAGGATTCAGCTGACTGTGGAACAGTGTCCAACTTTGGTAATGTTAAGACCTGTGGACTTCAACTCCCAGAATTCCTCTGGCTGGGGAACCAGTGTCCAACCTTGGCAATGTTAAGACTTCTGGACTTCAACTCCCAGAATTCCGCTGGCTGGGGAATCAGGGTCCAACCTTGGCAATGTTAAGACCCATGGACTTCAACTCCCAGAATTCCTCTGGCTGGGGAACCAGTGTCCAACCTTGGCAATGTTAAGACTTCTGGACTTCAACTCCCAGAATTCCGCTGGCTGGGGAATCAAGGTCCAACCTTGGCAATGTTAAGACCCGTGGACTTCAATTCCCAGAATTCTCCTGGGTCTTAAGAGTTGCCAAGGTTGGAGACCCCTTGCTCTATTCCATTTCCTCTAAAAACGATTGGTACTCTTTTAACCGTATTCCAGAAGCATGGCTTCCTGCAGCTCAGTTAGCCTTCCTGCCAAGGCAGAGGCCAAAGTTTGTGGTTTCTTGAGCATCCTTGACCTTGACCTTTCATATCATTGTTAGCCTCACCTTGATTGACTTTTTTGTACCTGTCCCAGCTTCTGCTAACCTAGCAGTTCGAAAGCACGTAAAAAATGCAAGTAGAAAAAATAGGGACCACCTTTGGTGGGAAGGTAACAGGGTTCCATGCGCCTTCGGCATTTAGTCATGCCGGCCACATGACCGCGGAGACGTCTTCGGACAGCGCTGGCTCTTTGGCTTTGAAACGGAGATGAGCACCGCCTCCTAGATTCGGGAATGACAAGCACATATGTGCGAGGGGAACCTTTACTTTAAGTTTTATATAACTCGCTTTAAACCCTGTCTGAGCTCCTGCAATACTCTAAACATCAAAACGGTGTTACAATCCCAGCGTTGTGTTCAGACGTCACAGCTCAATGGATGACGTGGTTAACATGTGCCAACTGCAAACCAATCGTTGACCTGCCCAACCTTGTTCCTTGCCTGGTCTAACAGAGGCGATGTGAACCATGCCAATTGGATGAATGCTTTGTGTTGATTATGATTAGACCGGACACTTACCCTGCTTAATCAAGGTTTAACAAAGTTGAATTCAAAAACAAGGATTTTGTTTTGCCGAAACAGACAAGAACAAGCTACGTTGAAAGAGATGTTTGCGCTTGGCAGACTGAACCTGGGCTGCAATAATTTAAAGGACCACTGGAGGGAGGCAGAGAGGGAGACACACACACACAGAAACAGTATCTCTTTGCTGCCCCCTCACTCTTCTCTGCGATTCTGCCATTTCCTTTATCCAATGTGGTTCCTGTTTTACTTGCAAACAGCGCCATGAATATATTCTGGGATCTTCCAGGTTAAGGCTAAACAACAACACCCACCTGTCTGAAAGATTGGCAAGCTGTGGCCCGTCAATGACCACAATAATGAGAGAGGGAGGCCAATGATATCATCCCATATGCAGACTTTGCTTGAGAAACGTTACCTGCCATTATGGGATCTAAAGACAAAAGAGAGACTGTTTTGTCCCACCAGAAGGTATGGAGCTGTGGGGGATTAGTCAGTTCAGTCTCAGATCATTAATTGAGTCTGTTTTCCATTGAGCAACGGAGGGGGAAAGGCTAGGACTTCGTTCATTATTGGTTTGTTTCTCGTGATGGCTGATTCACCAAACAGCCTGGGGTTGTGCAGGAATACGGATTAGTCCTCAATTTACGACCACAATTGAGCCCCAGATGTCTGCCGTTTAGTGAAATATTTGCCGAAAATGAGTTTTTCCTGCAGTTGTTAAGTGAACAGGATCGCATCCTGCCCCACACATCCCTTCGACCGATTCGCTCCCACAGAGAGGGACTTCTCCGGGTGCCGTCCACTAGGCAATGCCAGCGGGCGATGCCCAGGGGAAGGGCCTTCTCTGTGATGGGCCCGACCCTTTGGAACGACCTACCCCCCGAACTCAGAACAACCATGGACCTCCGCTCCTTCCGCCAAAAGCTTAAGACCCATTTCTTCCATCAGTGCGGCCTGGCCTAATCTAACTCTCCAGCCTTTAGTCTGAATATTTAAACTGTTTTAATTGGGTTTTTAAGGGGTTTAGTTTTTAAGGATTTTAGGTTTTTAGCTTGGTTTAATTCGATTTTATATATTTATAATGGTTCTATGTTTGTATGCTTTTTAATTTCCTGTGCACCGCCCCAAGTCCCTTTGGGGAGAGGGAGCGGTCTACAAATTAAACTTGACTTGACTTGACTTGACTTGAATCTGGCTTACCCCATTGACTTTGCTTGTGAGAAGGTCATCAAAGGGGATTGTATGACCTTGGGATCTGGCAACGGTCATAAATACGAACCGACTGCCAAGCGTCTCGGTTTTGATCACATGATTATGGGATTGCTGCAGAGGTTGTCACTGTGAAAAATGAGTCATGTTGCATTTTTCAGTGTTGTTGTAACTTCAAACGGTCCCTAAATGAACTGGTGTAAGTTGAGGACTACCTGCAACATTCTCTGGGCTGTTTAGACTTTAGAAAGTTACTTAGAAACATGATTTTTTCCCCATACATACAATAATACAATAGCAGAGTTGGAAGGGACCTTGGAGGTCATCTAGCCCAACCCCCTGCCTAGGCCGTTTCAGACAAATGGCTATCCAACATCTTGAAGACTTGCAGTGTTGGGGCATTCACAACTTCTGGAGGCAACTTCTGTTCCACTGATTCATTGTTCTCACTGTCAGGAAATTTCTCCTCAGTTCTAAGTTGCTTCTCTCCTTGACAGGAGAGAATTAATACAATTAATTCAATTAATTAAATACAATTAATCCTTGATTTACAACAGTTCATTTAGTAACGGTTCAAAATTTCAACGGCCCTGAAAAAAAGTGAATTACAGCCGTTTTGTCACACAACCGTTGCAGCATCTTTATAGTCACAAGAAATCAAAATTCAGATCCTTGGCTCATATTTATGACGGCTGCAGGGTCTCAGGGTTACGTGATCCACTTTTGCGACCTTCTGGCCAGCAGTCAATGGGGGGGAAATCCAGATTCATTTAAGAACTCTGTTGCTAACTTAACAAAGGCAATAATCTATTTAAAAATTGTAGCAAGAAAACTTGTCAAATCTCATTCCACAAATGTTTCACTTACCGACATAAATGTTGGTTTCAGTTGTGGTCGTACCTTGAGGACTACCTGTATTTCCATACCTACCATATAATATATGTAGGATATAGGTTATAAAGCATAGGGTCTCTCTCTCTCTCTCTTTCTCTCTATCATCTATCATCCATCTGTCTCTCAAGCATCTCTCTCATCTATCTATCTTTCCTTCTTTCTATATCTATCTATTTTCCTTCCTTCCTTCCTTCCTTCCTTCCTTCCTTCCTTCCTTCCTTCCTTCCTTCCTTCCTTCCTTCCTTCCTTCCTTCCTTTCTATATCTTTCTTTCTATATCTTTCTTTCTATATCTATCTTTCTTTCCTTTCTTTCTTTCCTTCTTTCTTTCTATATCTTTCTTTCTTTCTATATCTATCTTTCTATATCTATCTTTCTTTCCTTCTTTCTTTCCTTCCTTCCTTCTTTCTTTCTATATCTTCCTTCCTTCCTTCCTTCCTTCCTTCCTTCCTTCCTTCCTTCCTTCCTTCCTTCCTTCCTTCCTATGTCTCTCTGTCTCTGTGTCTCTTTTTCTTTCTTTCTTTCTTTTTTTCTTTTTTTCTTTCTTTCTTTCTTTCTTTCTTTCTTTCTTTCTTTCTTTCTTTCTTTCTTTCTATATCTATCTTTCTATATCTATCTTTCTATATCTATCTTTCTTTCCTTCTTTCTTTCTTTCCTTCTTTCTTTCTATATCTTTCTTTCTATATCTATCTTTCTTTCCTTCTTTCTTTCTTTCCTTCTTTCTTTCTATATCTTTCTTTCTTTCTATATCTATCTTTCTATATCTATCTATCTATCTTTCTTTCCTTCCTTCCTTCCTTCCTTCCTTCCTTCCTTCCTTCCTTCCTTCCTTCCTTCCTATGTCTCTCTGTCTCTGTGTCTCTTTTTCTTTCTTTCTTTCTTTCTTTCTTTCTTTCTTTCTTTCTTTCTTTCTTTCTTTCTTTCTTTCTTTCTTTCTTTCTTTCTTTCTTTCTTTCTTTCTTTCTTTCTTTCTTCATATCTATTTTTCTATTTGTCTGTCTATCTATCTACACATCTATCTATCTACTATCTACTAACCTTTGGGAGAAAGATTTTGTTTTATTTACACACACACACACACACACATTAAACTTAAATTAAATATAAGTGAAAATAAAGATATTGGGAAAAGGGGAAAAGCAGAAAAAAGAGGAATGTAGGGTAAAAGCTAAACAAAAGGCATTAACTTTCAACTTTTAAGAGCAGTAGACTAAAGGCATGTAATGATGGGGCCTCAACTCTTTCCTTTTGAATTCTAAGTGTAAACTAATCTTTCCTGTAACTTATCTCATCAAATAAACTTATCTCAGCAAATCCCAAAGCCTGAAGTTACTTCCCTCCCCCTCTGTCTACTGCACAAAACCTAGGAGCAATTTCCAAGTAGAAATCCAAGAAGGATTTTGGTCTATGAGCCCAGCTCCTCCCTCCTACGTAAAGTTTCTACCTTCCCGCCTCCCCCATTTTTTAAGGCTCCTAGGTGATTAAAACACAAGCTATTTGCTTGGAGTTCATCTGAATGGATTTTTAAAGCAGCCACACCTTGTTCATTTCTCAATTGGAATAATAATAATAATAATAATAATAATAATAATAATAATAATAATAATAATAATAATAATTTAATTTTATATCCTGCTCTCTCTCCCCAAAGGGACTCGAGGCGGGGCACAGGCAAATCAAAACACAAATAAGACCACAACAAAATACAAGGTTAAAAATAAATTAAATTGATCCTGCGCTAAAAACCCATAAACTAAATTAAAACAGTCCCTAAAACCCCTTACTTTAAAAGAGACTACCCAAGGCCGGCCAGGCGAAAAAGATGTGTCTTTAATTTTAAACGGAAGGAGCGGAGGTCCGTAGTTGTCCTAATATCGGGGGGAATTCCAGAGGGCTGGGCCCGCCACAGAGAAGGCCCTTCCCCTGGGCGTCGCCCGCTGACAGAGTCTAGTGGACGGCACCTGGAGAAGTCCCTCTCTGTGGGAGCAAATCGGCCGTGAGGAGGTATGGGGAAATCTGGAGGAGAAAAAGAGTCAAGAAATGCTTTAATACTGGGGTCTCCAACCTTGGCAGCTTTGAGACTTGTGGACTTCCACTCCCAGAATTCCTCATCCCACCATGCTGGCTGGGGAATTCTGGGAGCTGAAGTCCACAAATCTTAAAAGTTGGCCAGTTTGCAGAGTCCTGCTTTAATGAAGAGCAGCGAGGTGCTGCCTTCATGAGAAATCTGAAACCCATTAAAATTATTTGCCAAGGGTGTCATTTTGTCCTGATAGAGCAAATCTAGCGGAAAAGAACATCCGTAGATTTAATCTCTTGCATTACACAATTTTATGGGTTTCCAATGAAACAGGCAATAAATATGGTATATTTATAGATACGGTAACCTTGATTATTATGATAAAGTGGTTTCCATGCCTTCTCCTCCTGCCCCCAAATAAACCTTCAAACAAAATCAGAACCTATCACTTTGCTACCAGAGATGCGAATAGGTACCTATATGATTACATTTTAAAAAATCATCTCTGTTCAGCATATGCTAGAATGCATAATGTACCAAGAAAGGTTCATGTTAAATTTCTTAGGAGGTCCACAAAGGATGAGATATTGAGGGCCCAACGGGGTGGACCTTTAAAGTATCAAGACAAAGAAATAATCATTTTGAAACAAATTCCGAAAAAAAATAGAGAAATAAGAAGGAAATATTCCTTCTTGTCTAAGAAATTATATAAAAAAGGAATTTGGTTCAAATGGTTACTGCCAGAGGGAATGCTGATCTTCTGGGAGGGGGGTAGAGTAAGAGCTAAAACATTAAGCGAGGCGGAGGCCTTTCTTCAAAAATATTCTTCCCTCGTAGGGGACGAAGATGGGGGAACGGGGGGGGGGGGCGATGGCCCCGCCCGATGACGGGGAAGAAGAATCAATATCGAAAAGACTTACATCTCAAAAATGATTTTATTTGAAATTTTATTGTAATTGTCGATACAAGAGAAAATGGCAAAGAAAAAGATGATGGAATGTATGTAAACCCTGTATATGCTTATCCTTTTTTTTAAAAACAATTGTAAATCTGTGAAGTTTTGGGAGGACTACCACCACCGGCATGGGAGCTACCAAAATGTTATATTCACCTTATACCAGGGGTCTGCAAAGTTGGCTCTTTGAAGACCGGTGGACTTCAACTCCCAGAATTCCCCAGCCAACTTTGCAGACCCCTGCCTTATACCTTTTCCCCATGTATATTTTGAAAACCAATAAAAATTCTCTAAAAAAAAAATCATCACCGTATAATCTCAGCAAGCAAATTTTAGGGGCGAGAGTATCGTTGGCAAGTGAATTTTTTTTTAATAGTCAGTATTTGATGACTCATCAGTATGAGTTTCAAAGGAACTTTATGCCACAAATTGTTCCTATTTGAGTCATTAAAAAAAAAGAGAAGAAGCTTTCAAATGAATTGAAAAGGGTGGTATTTGATGGTGGGGTTTTCCTACCATGTGGATGTGTGGGGCTTACAATACATTGGCCTTGTTGGGGGGAACTGGATAGCAGTCACCACCAGAGGAATTAGTTCTGCTTTATTGTAAATCTTTATTAATTTATGTTTCTATTGTGAAAGCTTTAAGATTAATGGCAGAATCAATCAGCTTTATAAAAAATATTCTACCCTGTTTACCGAGAGGGATGGATGGGTGGAGGGAGGGAGGGAAGGGAGAAAGAAAGAGAGAGAGAGAGAAAAAGGAAGGAAGGGGAAGGAAGAAGAGAAAGAAACAAAGAAACAAAGGAAAGAAAGAAGGAGGGAGGGAGGAGAGAAAGAAAGAGAGAAAAAAGGAAGGAAGGGAAGGAAGAAGAGAAAAAAACAAAGAAACAAAGGAAAGAAAGAAAGAAGGAGGGAGGAGAGAAAGAAAGAGAGGAAAAAAGGAAGGAAGGAGAAGGAAGAAGAGAAAGAAAGAAAGGAAAGAAAGAAAGAAGGAGGGAGGGAGGAGAGAAAGAAAGAGAGAGAAAAGGAAGGAAGGGAAGGAAGAAGAAAAAAAACAAAGAAACAAAGGAAAGAAAGAAAGAAGGACGGAGGAGAGAAAGAAAGAGAGAGAGGAAAAAAGGAAGGAGAAGGAAGAAGAGAAAGAAAGAAAGAAAGAAAGGAAAGAGAAAGAAGGAGGGAGGGAGGAGAGAAAGAAAGAGAGAGAAAGAGAAAAAGGAAGGAAGGGGAAGGAAGAAGAGAAAGAAACAAAGAAAAAAGGAAAGAAAGAAAGAAAGAGGGAGGGAGGGAGGGAGGGAGGGAGGAAGGAAGGAAGGAAGGAAGGAAGGAAGGAAGGAAGGAAGGAAGGAAGGAAGGAAAATACAATTCTCTCTTCCCCCATTTCTCTTACTAGGGAAAATATCTTCTGAGGCTCTTGCCCAGGCTGTTATTCATCTGTGGGCTATGGTACAGGGCCTCCTACTTGAGCAGGGGGTTGGACTAGAAGACCTCCAAGGTCCCTCCCAGCTCTATTCTGATTGCAATGGATTGGCCACATACCATTTACCTTTTCTATGTGCTTCCGACCTTAACCTGGTAAGACCAAATACCAAATTATACTTTTAAGTATAGACAGTCCACAACTTACAACCTTTCATTCAGCAATGGTTCAGAGTTACAACCTGCCCTGAAAAAACAGTGGCCAATTTCTTTACACTTACAACCGTTGCATCATCCCCGCGGAAACAGCAGAGGACCAGCCTGGGGTGCCTTTGCCAGCAAAAACGGAGCTGCTGGTGGAAGATTGCAGGAAACGGTTGCAACCTAAAACGGAGCTTGGGAGGGCCATCGGAAGCTTTGTTTTCATTGGCAGAGGGTTGCAGGAATCTGTTGCAGCCGAAAATGGAGCTCAGGAGCCTGTTCTTGCTGGCAGAGCGCTCGGACCACCACAGGTTCCCTCTGACATGAGTGACATCGATCTGGCCATGCCCTCTGCTTCCCCCCACCCCCCAAGTCAAACACAACCCTGATGTGGCCCTCCATGAATTCGAGTTGGCTACCCCTGCTTTATTTATTTATTATTTATTTTATTTATTGGATTTCTATACCGTCCTCTCTCCCAACATGGGACTCAGGGCGGTGCACAGGAACTATAAAATATAAAAAATACAGACAATCAACATAGTTAAAACTAGAATTAAATAGAATTTGGCCCGTGCTAAGAACATAATTGAAACCCAACTAAAATGATAAAATAGCTACATCAGCTATGCCAGGCTGGCCTCATGAAAGAAGTATGTTTTTAATGCCCGACGGAAGAGGCGAAGGTCTGTGATTGTACGGAGGTCGGGGGGGGGGGGGCAGGTCGTTCCAGAGGGTGGGGCCTGCCACAGAGAAGGCTCTTCCCCTGGGAGTCGCCAGCCGGCATTGTCCGGCGGACGGCACCCTAAGGAGGCCCTCCCTGTGGGAGCGGACAGGTCGAATAGAGATTGTCAGCTGTGTCCCATCTGCACAACAACCTTCCCCGGTGTTAATTTGGGACAACCGACTTTAGCATGTTGTATGAATCCAGATGATTGTATTCGTGTTGCTGGTCGCTCTGTTTTGCAAAGCAGCCAAGTGGGTTCAATCAGGAACCCCATGAGAGAGATGGTGTAGCTCTCACCATCGCCTGCATCTGTGGCAGCTTCCAACTTCCTACTTTGGTGGAAGTGATGAAAGTTGGGCTGTACCAGCTTTAGTGCAGCCTCAGCCCCTTCGCAATTCGGGTGACGTTATAACACACACACAGAGGGGTGAGGCTAGCCCCTCATTCTGCCCCTCCCTCCCACATCTCCAGGGACACCACTGGGCAGGGATCATAACAAGAACATTCTCAAGCACAGCAAAAGTCAATCTAGCTAAAATGCTTGCAAAGTGTGTGTGTGTGTGTGCAGCTACTAAGATAACAGCCCAGTGTTTGTTGCTATAATTACTCCAACAATCTCAAGCAGGTTTGATTTACTCCATATCCGATCTTGCTGCGGAATGTATTGTGCTTGTTAGCAGGTCAATGGCTGTAATAAAATATATTGTTGTTATTATTGTCACGCCCAGATAGAAGTTCCAGGGAAAACACGGCGTGGCCGTGTGAATCAAATGGCTATGGCCCATCATAGAATGGGGTGGAGGTGAGCACGTGAGAACAGGGAAAGAAGGAAGCACTTGAACCAAAACCCAACGGAGGGCAAAGTTTTGAGACAGCATCCCTTCCTAAATCTCAGCGTGGCAGTAGAATTGGGCCAATGGTTTTTCAAACAGCCCTGGCCATGTCCAGTCCATGGGTCGAGTGACTGGACGTGTCAGGGCTGTTTAAGTCTGGGCCGTTATGATTATATAGGTAGTCTTCGACTTATGCCCACAATTGAGCCACAAATTTATGTGGCTAAATGAGACATTTGTTAAGTCTCTTCGCTCAGTGGCTAAGGTGCTGAACTTGTCAATCAGAAAGATCGGCAGTTCAGTGGTTCGAATTCCTAGCGCCGCGTAACTGAGTGAGCTCCTGTGACTTGTCCCAGCTTCTGCCAACCTAAGAGTTGGAAAGCACGTAAAAACGCAAGTAGAAAAATAGGAACCACCTTTGGTGGGAAGGGAACAGCGTTCCGTGCGCCTTCGGCATTGAGTCATGCTGGCCACAGGATCCCGGAGATGTCTTCGGACAGTGCTGGCTCTTCGGCTTAGAAACGAGTCAGGAACGACTAGCACAAATGTGCGAGGGGAACCTTTACCTTGAACTTAGGGCCATAATTGAGCTCTACATTTATGTGGCTGAGTGAGACATAGGTTAAGTGAACTTTGTTCCTTTATGACCTTTCAATGCCCCAGTTATTCAGGGAATCACTGCAGGAAACTGGACGTTCAGGGAATCTGGTTTTCCCGTTGACTTCGCTTATCAGAAGGTCAGATAAGGGGACTGCATGACTTCGGGATACTGCAACCATCATAAACATGAGCCCTTGGCCAAGAGCTTGAATTTCGATCGGGTGACCCTAAAGATGCTGCAACGGTCAAAAATGGTCCCAAGTCCTTTTTTTCCAGCGCCGTTGTAACTTCGGGCAGTCACTAAATGAACCACCATAAGTCAAGGACTGCCTGTATATGGTTGTTTCAGTGGGGTCACTCTTATTAATTCCCCCAACACTGTCAAACTTTTTACTGCATTACTATTCTTCCCTCCTGTTACCTACTTCCTCCCATTTATGACTGTAACCTTGTTGCTTGTATCTTTACGATTTATATTGTTTTACTTGTTCCCTGATTTGGTTGCTTATGACTCTCATTATTTTATGTTATGATTCTTGACAAATATCTATCCCCCCCCAACCCTTTTCTTTAAATAGACACTGAGAGCTTATGCACCAAAAGACAAAGTCCTTGTGTGTCCAATCACACTTGGCCAACAAAGGCTGGGTGAACGTAGGCAGGGGTCTGCAAAATTGGCTCTTTTAAGACTGGTGGACTTCAGAATTCTGGGAGTTGAAGTCAGTGGTAGGTTTCAAATTTTTGAACCTACTCTGTAGGTGTGGCCTATTTTGTGGGCGTGGCTTGGCAGTCATGTGACAGGGTGAGAGTGGCCACCTTTTAAAATGTGGTGAAACTCCTTTAACAACGCTCTTGCTTAGCAACCAAAATTTTGGACTCAATTGTGATGATAAATTCTTTCTTTCTTTCTTTCTTTCTTTCTTTCTTTCTTTCTTTCTTTCTTTCTTTCTTTCTTTCTTTCTTTCTTTCTTTCTTTCTTTCTTTCTTTCTTTCTTCCTTCCTTCCTTTCCTTTCTTCCTTCCTTTCCTTTCCTTTCCTTCCCGTTGGGTCACTGGCAGCGGTGGGCCAGATTTACTTCCAGGTACGCCGGTGGAACCCCCTCTCACCGGTTCTCTACATTTCACCAACCGGCTCTTGCGAGTAGGTGCGAACCTGCAGAAACCCACCACTGGTTGAAGTCCACCAGTCTTAAAAGAGCCAACTTTGCAGACCCCTGAATTCTAGGCCATTTGGCTCGATGGGTGATTTCAGGCCCAATGCATAGAATATGCTACCCAAAGGGGGTTCAGTCCTAGAATGAATTAACTGGCGTGGCAAACTGATTACTTCAACCATCAGATTAAATGCGCTGGGTGAAGAGAATTGGCGATTCTAAGACTGGGAAGAATATCAGAATCAGTGAAAATCTTCCAGTCTTATTAGATCTTTCCAGGTTAGGTGCTAACATTTGGTATTACAATAGGCAGAACAATCCATCAGTGGGACAACCTGCCTCCAGAAGTTGTGAATGCTCCAACACTGGAAGATTTTAAGAAGAGATTGGACAACCATTTGTCTGAAATGGGAAAGGGTTTCCTGCCTGAGCAGGGGGTTGGAATAGAAGACCTCTAAGGTCCCTTCCAATTCTGCTATGCTATGCTACGCTACGCTACTCCACTTCACATTCTATTCTATTCTATTCTATTCTATTCTATTCTATTCTATTCTATTCTATTCTATTCTATTCTACTCTACTCTACTCCACTCCACTCCACTCCACTCCACTCCACTCCACTCCACTCCACTCCACTCCACTCCACTCCATTCCATTCTTCTATTCCACTCCACTGTCTATTCCTATTCCTATTCCTATTCCTATTCCTATTCTATGTTCGATATCTGTTGATAGGCGCAGGAATTTTTGAAAGAGCTTTTAGGATCCTGGGCAAACCTTCTCTGCAGGGCTTCTTCCTTTCATAAACTCTCACTTAACAGCCAACTCTGGTGTTTCCAAACAAGCCAGATATTTCATTTTGGGGGTGGGGTCTTGAAACAGACACCAGGACGTCCATTACGCAGGAGTGATTGCATCTGTGCCTTTCTCCCGCCGGACGTCTCCGAGATGCCTTCACACAAGCCGGCCTTTTCTGGTTTATATCACCCCTTCATGGGTTTCTGACACGTGGAATGTCTGCCCAGATGCTGCTGGGATTAGTCACTTTAGAAGCGGCTCAAAGCTCCCAGCCACTTCCCTATCCGCCCCCTCCCCTCCCGCCTGCCCCCTCCACCCCATCTCAGGCCAGGCCAAGCCAGGCCGGTCTGCAACTTCCAGTTCAAAGGATATTTCCCTGAAATGAGTGTGCTCCCATCTTGTTGTTCAAGTGATAGCAAAAGGCCAGGAGTCAGCCATGCTCGGCTTCTGAACTGCCTACGCTTCTCGTGTTATCTCTGAGGATTAAGCGGTCTGCCTCAAGGGGTTTTTTTTGGGGAGGGTTTCTGTCCATCCGAGATGCTTTTCCATGGGGAGGATGACCAGGTAGTGGACAGGATGACTCCACTTCAGGGTATCTTCAATGGAAAGCAAGCGCCTTCAATGGGGATGGCCTCTTATCAAGACTGCATCCAGTTTTGGTCACCACACTCTAAAAAAGATGTTGAAGCTCTAGAAAGAGTGCAGAGAAGAGCCACCAAGAGGATAAGGGGAAAACGCTCTCTATAGCTAGTCCAGAATGCGGCTGCGCGGGCAATTTTGGGAACCTCTAGGTATTCCCACGTAACACCGCTCCTGCGCGAGCTGCACTGGCTGCCTGTGGCCTTTCGGGTGTGCTTCAAGGTGCTGATCACCATCTTCAAAGCGCTCCATGGCACGGGTCCTAGTTATCTGCGGGATCGTATCCTGCCCCATACATCCCTTCGACCGATTCGCTCCCACAGAGAGGGACTTCTCCGGGTGCCGTCCACTAGGCAATGCCAGCGGGCGATGCCCAGGGGAAGGGCCTTCTCTGTGGCGTGCCCAACCCTCTAGAACGACCTACCCCCCGAACTCAGAACTACCACGGACCTCTGCTCCTTCCGCCAAAAGTTAAAGACCTATTTTTTCCATCAGGCCAGCCTGGCCTAATCTACCTCGTCTAGCCTTCAGTCTAAATTGTTTTAATTGGGATTTTAAGGGAAAATAGTTTTAAGATTTTAGCAATAGCTATTTAATTTGGTTTTAAATATTTATAATTGTTATGTTTATATGTTTTTAATTTCCTGTGCACCGCCCCGAGTCCCTTTGGGGAGATGGTGCAGTTTATAAATTAAAATAATAATAATAATTATGTATTGTAATACAATACAATAGCAGAGTTGGAAGGGACCTTGTAGGTCTTCTAGTCCAACCCCCTGCATGGGCAGGAACGTTATACCATTTCAGACAAATGGCTGTCTAACATCTTTTTAAAGACTTCCAGGGTTGGGGCATTCACAACTGCTGGAGGCAAGCTGTTCCAGAGGTTAATTGTTCTTACTGTTAGGAAATTTCTCCTTAGTTCTAAGTTGCTTCTCTCCTTGGTTAGTTTCCACCCATTGCTCCTTGTCCTGCCCCCAGGTGCCTTGGAGAAAAGTTTGACTCCCTCTTCTTTGTGGCACCCTCTGAGATATCGGAACACTGCTATCATGTCTCCCCTGGTCCTTCTCTTCATCAAACTAGACATACCCAGCTCCTGCAGCCGTTCTTCATATGTCTTAGTCTCCAGTCCTCTAATCATCTTGGTTGCTCTTCTTTGCACTCTTTCCAGAGTCTCCACGTCTTTTCTACATCGTGGCGACCAAAACTGTATGCAGTATTCCAAGTGTGGCCTTACCAAGGCACTATACAGTGGCATTAACACTTCACGCGATCTAGATTCTATCCCTCTGTTGATGCAGCCTAGAACTGTGTTGGCTTTTTTGGCAGCTGCTGCACACTGCTGGCTCATATTTAAATGGTTGTCCACTAGGATTCCGAGATCCCTAGTGGACAACCATTTAAATATGAGCCAGCAGTGTGCAGCAGCTGCCAAAAAAGCCAACACAGTTCTAGGCTGCATCAACAGAGGGATAGAATCTAGAATAGAATAATAGAATAATAATAATAATAACATACCATGAACGGTTGCAGGAAGTGGGCAGAGGTGGGTTTCTACCGGTTCGGGCAAACTGGTAATTTGGTCTTGGTCACAGAACCGGCAGCAACCCAGGCTGGCCATATCCCCGAACCAGTTCCCCTGTCGCTGCTGCTGTTGTCACTTTTCACGTTTGCACAGAACAATTTACAGTGAAATGTGCACACGCACGAAACGAACCGGCACCACTTCGCGTAGGAACTCACCCCTGGATAGCTCAGAAGATATACACAATGGAAAGTCCGCCATCTTGTTTATTGACTTGCTTATTCAAGGTATATGCCACCCCATGCTGACCATATAGAGCCTCTTATTCTTTACCTTAGCCTGAAAGATGTCTTAAGAGGTGTGAGGGAAGCCATTCCCTTCTCAAAACTCACATGATAAAAAAAAGAAGAAGACCCCCAACTCTTACACCCTTTTATCTGGAGACCCTCAATCATTCTTCAACTTGTGCTCCTTCTAGGAGTGTTGGATGCTGGCCCATGTAGACAAAAGACTTTGGAGAGTAGTAACCCCAAGAAATTTGAGGAACCCCAACCCGAGGAGCCGTGACGCCACAGGGGTTAGAGTGCAGTCTTGCAGGCTAATTCTGCTGACTGCCAGGGGTTCGATCCCGGCCAGCTCAAGGTTGATTCAGCCTTCCATCCTTCTTAGGTTGGTAAAACGAGAATCCAGATTGTTGGGGGAAATAAGCCGACTCTGCAAACTGCTTAGCAGTTTGTAAAGCGTTGTAGAGCGGTATCTAAGTCTAAGTGCTCCTGCTGTTGAGGGTGGCTGATCTACCATCCTACCTCTAAAACTTATTATTTCTGGTTTTCATTTCACGTATGCCGTCTAAACCCCATCAATCATTGGGCAGGTCAACGATGAAAGGCAGAAATCGGAAGGCAAGACTATCAAAGCATTCTCTGAGTTCTGGGAGCGGCCTTCTAGGGGGAGAGTGGGGGAGAGTTGAACCGGGGAAGGGGTCCCCAGAAGGAAAGTCACACAAGCAGAGTTGAATGCCCACGTCTCCTTTGCCAAATTCTGATCTGTAAGGAGATGTGGGGGGAGCGACGCCCATTTGACTGATGGTGGCAATTGTTGGGGCTCCCGATGACTTGGGCTCCAAGCCAGCTCTCTCTTGCTTATCTTCCCACCACTGCCACTCCAACTCTCGAAGGGAGGGGAGGGGAAAGGTTAAAAAGGAGAGGAAAAGCAAGGTGTTTCCCCGGCCAGCTGCCTGGCTGGCTGGCAGTAATTCCCAAACATTCAGATGTCTACAAGAGTGTCTGTCTGCACGTCTGCTTTTCTCCACCCCATCAAGGTGACCCAGATGCCTCCAGGAACTCACTGGTTGTCAGAAGCGAGCCTTTCCGCCTGGACACAGAGCTCATCCCAAGGGGCTGTCCAGGTGGTGCCAGGTGTGATTTATGTTATTTTTTTTAATTTTCTAAAGGTCAACAGAGCATCGGCAAGGAAGTGGCTCTCTCACAGACGTACCTTCTCTGCAACAGGTAGCTCCCCTGCCCTCCTTCCTCCCCGTGGCCCAGGGGCTACACACATCCCAGCTTTGCAAACACTTCTTATCTCTTGGTGAAAGACATTGTGCAAACTCCTCATAACAAGTTTCCTTTCGGCTTTTCTGCTCCCCTGCCAACCTTTCTCGACAAGCTGCCCATCAGCTTTCGACTCAATTATGGGAGTTTTCCATTACATCAAATGAGTTCCAGGATACACTCAGCTTCAGTGCATTAAGAGCCTCACCTTTCATTGTCCAGTGGCCTGGAAACTCTTATTAGTATTAAAAAATTTGTTTTTCGTTTTCTTTACTGTTTTTTTCGGAAGGACTCAGTTGCTTGACGGGGAAGAGATGATCCTTAACCTGGTTTTACAAATATTCCTCCATCAGAATGGAGCCCCCAATTTCAGTGAGAGGGTTGTTAAGTCAGCCATGCCGCATTTTACGATCTTTCTTGCCCTGGCTGTTAAGTGAATCGCTGCCGTTATTTAAGTTAGTGAAGTGAATCTGGTGCCTCCATTGACTTGGCTTGTCAGAAAGTCACAAGAGGAGATCGCATGACCCCTGGGACATTTCAACCATCACAAGTACATGCCAGTTGCCAAGCATCTGAGCCTCGATGGCGCTGTGGTTAGAGTGCAGTACTGCAGGCGACTTCTGCTGACTTTACTTTAGTTTACTTTATTTGAATTTTTATACCACACTTTCTCCCAGCGGGACTCAATAAAAATGTACAGGCCTCAATAAAAATCAACTAGTATAAAATCACTAATATAAAACAATTAAAATACAATTAAAAATCTATTAAATAGTATGCCTGATTTTGATAAAAGCCATATCTAAAACCCTCTCTAAAACCAATTAAAAGCTACGCCAGGCCGGCCGCACGAAATAAATAGGTCTTCAAGGCCCGACGGAAAAGGTGTAGGTCGGTGATCGTCCGTAGGTCAGGGGGTAGGTCATTCCAGAGGGCAGGAGCAGCCATAGAGAAGGCTCTCGCCCAGGGAGTCGCCAGCCGACATTGCCTAGCCAATGGCACCCTGAGGAGGCCCTCTCTGTGGGAGCGGACTGGTTGGTGGGAGGTATTAGGTAGCAGGAGGTGGTCTTGCAAATAGCCAGGTCCCATGCCATGGAGCGCTTTAAAGGTGGTTACTAACACCTTGAAGCGCACCCGGAAAGCCACAGGCAGCCAGTGTAGCTCGCGCAGGAGAGGTGTCACATGGGAGCATCTAGAAGCTCCCAGAATCCCCCGCACGGCTGCATTCTGTACTAACTGGAGCCTCCGGGTGCACCTCAAGGGAAGCCCCATGTAGAGAGCATTGCAGTAGTCCAGGCGGGAGAGGACGAGGGCTTTAGTGACAGTGCGTAAAGCGTCACGATCCAGAAAGGGGCGCAACTGGCGTATCAGGTGAACCTGATAAAAACCTGACTGCCGGCTGCTTGCAATTTGGCAGTTCAAGTCTCACCAGGCTCCAGGTTGACTCAGCCTTCCGTCCTTCCGAGGTGGGTCAAATGAGGACCCCGATTGTTGGGGGCAAGAGGCCGATTCCGTAAACCACTTAGAAAGGACTATAAAAGCACTGTGAAGTGGTATACAAGTCTAAGTGCTATTGCTATTGATGATGATCACATGTTGCAATAGTCAGAAGTCATTTTTTTCAGTGCTGCTGTAACTTTGAACGGCCACTAAGTGAATGGTTGCAAGTTTAGGATTACCTATATTTCGGACCAGCTGATACAAGTCCAAATTCTGAGGCATCAACCCGGCAAGCAAGTCAACAAAGGACCTTGACTGTCAGTGGAAGCAGGAATCCTGCCTTCCAACATTTTTTTCTGGTGAAAATAGCATATTCTAACCTCCACCTAGTCTTTGGGGAAAGGATGACCGCACACCTCCCATTATACATTGCTAAAATTGTACTTTGTGTATTTATTTTGTGTGTAGCCTGCTTTTTTCTTGGCGTCACAAACAGCACATATTAGTAAATGGACAGTTACGGACAGATTTCCCCCCTCCTCTTCTTTTCTCACGACTGAAACTAAACATCAGAATGTTTTTGGCTGGAATTGTGCCCTTGCCATGACATTTCCAAGATGACTTGGACAACCAACGGGCTTAAACTTTTATATTTTTTCTAGCCTGCAGCTTTCGGATCTGGGAATAATTTAGAAAGTTGTTTTCCGTTTGGGAGGGAAATGTTAGTAGCTGTCCTAGGAGAAGGATGGGGATTATAGCTTTCAGAGGTCCTTGGGGTGATTTGGTCAGAAATTCGGATGGTCCTAAGCCCAAGCCTTCTACAGATTTTATTGTCAGGTACAGATACAGATTAACAGAGCTGGAAGGGAGCTTGTAGGCCATCTAGTCCACTGGTCGCCAACCTCTGATCTAGTCCAACACCCCCCCCCCAGTAGACCCTACACCATTTTGGACAGATGACAGTCCAGTCTCTTCTTAAAAGCTTCCAGAGATGGAGCAAGATTCTTGACCTGCATTTACATGCAATGGAGAATGCATGTGCTCCCTCTTTCTAGAGTCTCAGTATCTTTTTTAAAATATATATTGTGGTGATCCAAAACTGGATGTAACTTGTCTGATGGGACTTAGATGTCCCACTTCTGTTTCCAAGAAACCCTGAAAAATAAATAAAAAGGCAGTGCTGTTTAAAGGAAGCCACCGATGCACTGATGACATTTCTTAGTTTCCTTCCTAAGCAAGGGGTTGGACTAGAACAGGGGTCTTCAACCTTTGCAACTTTAAGTCTGAAGGACTTCAGCTCCCAGAATTCTTTGCTGGCTGGAGAATTCTGGGAGCTGAAGTCCTTCAGACTTAAAGTTGCAAAGGTTGGAGATCCCTGGGCTAGAAGACCTCCAATGTCCCTTCCAACTCTGCTATTCTATTCTATTCTATTCTATTCTATTCTATTCTATTCTATTCTTGTCTGGGTCATGAAACGTCTGTAAGAAAACCACCAAACTCAGAGAGCATCAAGGTACAATCTCTCCCCGCCCCCCTAAAAATCATGCTTTTTATGGAATCTTCTGCGTTTCTGTGCAGATGAGATTTTAAAAAGATTTTTTTTTTAAAAAAGTAAGCAACACAAACGGCACCAATAAGGAAACCACAAATGTTGAGATCGAGCAGGAGATTGAAGTAGAGAAGAGGGACACACCCTTCAGCAATACGTAGTCCTCTCCCAGCTTGATAGCTATTTTCATAGAGGGATGTTTTAATGCAGCCAAAATGATAACCTTCTCGTTGCTGTTTAGAAAGCTGGTTTCCCTGAGCTCATCTAGGAATGGTGGGAGGCCATAATTAACAGAATAACAGAGTTGGAAGGGGCCTTGGAGGTCTTCTAGTCCAACCCCCTTCTCAGGCAGGAAACCCTACACCGCTTCAGACAAAGGATTATCCAACATCTTCTTAAAGACTTCCAGTGTTGGAGCATTCACAACTTCTAGAGGCAAGTTGTTCCATTGATTAATTGTTCTCACTGTCAGGAAATTCCTCCTTAGTTCTAAGTTGCTTCTTTTCTTGATTAGTTTCCACCCATGCAGTGGTGGGATTCAAAATTTTTTGCTACTGGTTCCGTGAGCATGGCTTGGTCGGCATGGCAGTTACGGGATACTGTAAAATCTCCATTCCTACCCACTCCAGGGGAAGTTTACTGCAAAATCCCCATTTCCTCCAGATCAGCTGGGACTCTGGAAGCAGAGAATAGATGGGGGTGGGGCCAGCCAGAAGTGGTATTCACTGGTTCTCCAAACTACTCAAAATTTCTGCTACCGGTTCTCCACAACTGGTGCTGATTACCACCTCTGCACCCATTGCTTCTTGTCCTGCCCTCAGGTGCTTTGGAGAATAGCTTGACTCCCTCTTCTTTGGGGCAGCCCCTGAGATATTGGAACACTACTATCATGTCTCCCCTGGTCCTTCTTTTCATTAAACTAGACATAACCAGTTCCTGTTCTTCATACGTGTTAGTCTCCAGTCCCCTAATAATCTTGGTTGCTCTTTTCTGCATTCTTTCTACCTTCTCAACATCTTTTTTCAGACTAAAACTGAATGCCGTATTCCAAGTGTGGCCTTACCAAGGCATTATAAAGTGGTACTAGCACTTTACCTGATTTTGAGTCCATCCCTCGTGTCAATGCAGCCTAGAACTGTGTTGGCCTGCGGGAGAGAGCTTTGATTTGCCCAAAACCAAGGTTTTTGCATCACCTCAAAACTCCTTGGGCAGGACTGACGGTTCGAGTGGTGGGTTTCTGCAGGCTCGCACCTACTCGCGAGAGCCGGTTGGTTAAATTTAGAGAACCGGTGAGAGGGGGTTCCACCGGTGTACCTGGAAGTAAATCTGGCCTGCCGCTGCCAGTGACCCAATGAGAAGGAAAGGGAAGTAAAGGAAGAAAGGAAAGAAGGAAGGAAAGAAAGAAAGAAAGAAAGAAAGAGAAAGAAAGAAAGAAAGAAAGAAAGAAAGAAAGAAAGAAAGAAAGAAAGAAAGAAAGAAAGAAAGAAAGAAAGAAAGAATTTATCATCACAATTGAGTTCAAAATTTTGGTTGCTAAGCAAGAGCATTGCTAAATGAGTTTCACCACATTTTAAAAGGTGGCCACTCCCACTCTGTCACATGACTGCCAAGCCATGCCCACAAAATAGGCCACACCTACAGAGTAGGTTCTAAAAAAAATTGAAACCCACCACTGGACGGTTCCTAGAAGCTGCTTGCCCGCTCCTGGAATCTGCTTGGATGGGATGGGGGGGGGGGCAGATAAAATGCAATTAAACAAGCAAATAAATAAATAAGGCAGTGCAGAAGCAGGAACAGAAGGGAGAGCTTCCTGAAGCTTCATTGAAGGAAGTTTATCCCCTCCTCTCCTTGAAAAAGTGCCCAGCTCATTTGGCAATAGATTTCCAGATACACATTGTGGCATCCCACTGAGAGTGTTATTTTTAAACTAGCAGGATAGATCTCTGCACCCCCCCCCCTCCTCCCCCAAAGGCTTCTGGGCTAAAATCAAACAAAGGTGGAAATGTAAGATAATTGACTTTGCAATTTCCCTCCCTTGCTTAAGTCTATTGAGACTTCTGCAGATGTTCTCCAATTACACTGTTTGTGGATGTCATTACAGTTTTTTTTCATCCTCACCGGCACTCCGACGCTAATATTTAAGGTTGACGGATTTTCTAGTCTTTTATTTGGAATTAGATTTATATTGTTTCATCTCCCGCAACAGAAGCACGGCTCTCCTTTCCTAGCAAGGGGCTGTAAGGCCTGGAGGTAGACCCAACAAGCTAACATTGCTTTTATGGTAAGATTATAGGAATATAGGACTGTGGGTGTCTGAGGGTGCTTCTCCCTTCCCTCCCTTCGTTTGAGAATTAGAGGGTCCTGCCTAAGACGCTTTCTCAAATGATGTTTCTGCCCCGGACTTAACTATCTGCGGGATCGGATTCTGCCCCATACATCCTCCCGGCCGATTCGCTCCCACAGAGAGGGACTTCTCCGGGTGCCGTCCACTAGACTTTATCAGCGGGTGACGCCCAGGGGAAGGGCCTTCTCTGTGGCGGGCCCAGCCCTCTGGAACGACCTTCCCCCCGACATTAGAACAACTACGGACCTCCGCTCCTTCCGTCAGAAATTAAAAACTCACTTTTTCTGCTTGGCCGGCCTAGGTTAGTCTCTACCTCAGGGGTTAGGAAATGTTAATTTTAAAATGGGAATTTTAGTGCAGGGATAGTTAGATTTAATTTGTTTTTATTGTATTTATGTATGTATATATTTTATGTTGTTTTAATTTCTCCCTGTGCACCGCTCCGAGTCCCCTCGGGGAGAGGACGCGGTTATAGAAATAAATATTCTATTCTATTCTATTCTATTCTATTTCTGTTATTTGAGTATTCGTTTGGTTGTGGCTCTTCTTCCTGTTCCTCCTTCTTGTGCCTTTGTAGACACTCTGTTGCCGTCAACCCAAGATGCCTCTCCAAACCTTTTCCCTTCATTCAATGACGTGAAAGGATCCCAAAGGTGGTTTTTCAAAAGGCAACTGGACTTCGTTGAATGACTTCGAAGATGTTTTGCTTCTCAGCCGAGATGCTTTTTCAGTCAGGACTGAAGGCAGGACAAGAAGGAATGGATGGAAACCAGGGATGAATTCATGGTTTTTTTTACTACTGGTTCTGTGGGCGTGGCTTGGTGGGCATGGCAGGGGAAGGATATGGCAAAATCTCCATTCCCACCCCACTCCGGGGCCAGCCACAGGTGGCACTTGCCGGTTCTCCAAATACTCAAAATTTCTGCTACCGGTTCGCCGAACTACTCAAAATTTCCGCTAATGGTTCTCCAAATACTCAAAATTTCTGCTACCGGTTCTCCAAACTACTCAAAATTTCCGCTAATGGTTCTCCAAATACTCAAAATTTCTGCTATCGGTTCTCCAAACTACTCAAAATTTTGCTACCGGTTCGCCGAACTACTCAAAATTTCCGCTAACGGTTCTCCAAATACTCCAAATTTCTGCTATCGGTTCTCCAAACTACTCAAAATTTCTGCTATCGGTTCTCCAAATACTCAAAATTTCTGCTATCGGTTCTCCAAATACTCAAAATTACCGCTAACGGTTCTCCAAATACTCAAAATTTCTGCTACCGGTTCGCCGAACGAATCAAAATTTCCACTACCGGTTCTCCAGAACCTGTCAGAACCAGCTTGATTTCACCCCTGATGGAAACTAATCAAGGAGAGAAGCAACCTAGAACTAAGGAGAAATTTCCTGAAAATGAGAACAATTAATCCATGGAATGTTTTGCTTCCAGAAATTGTGGGTGCTGTGGTCTCCATCTTGCAAGTAATATTCCTGGAAACCCAGTCTCTGCATCAGCTTGTGAAAAATCCGAGCAGTAGCTACTGAATCAAAACCCTGCTGGTGGGGAGGCTCAGAAAAGCCATAGCCTGGGATGGATGGACAAATAATCTCAAAGACTACATCTTCATTGTTTGAAAGATGACTGGATGGGCCAATAAGCAAAGGAATGATCTTGTAAAATTCATAAAAGGAGCCAGCCCAGCCATGCACCATCAACAAAGGTCTGACAAATTGTGGACATTTTAAAGAATAATTTGGTCAGAGGAGGAAAAATGATAAAGACGTTAATTTTTTTTTTTAAAGTTCGGAAACGTCAAATGAACTTTTTGTTGCAAGAATTTTTTAAAAATGAATTAATGATTACAGGATTTAGGGATTAAAAATAAGACAAAATGTTTGGGAGAGATGTTTAAGATGACAATTAGACAGGAGGGTGGAAGACACTTTTGTACACTATTCAAAATTTATCTCCTCTATCTCTCTCTTTTTTAACCATTGTCCTTGTTTGTTTTGCATATTTTATTACATTGAAAATGTCTAATAAAATATAATAAAGGGAATGCATATTTAATTGTACATGTGTTAACAGTGGCTAGAATTGTGTTTGCACAACAGTGGAAAAACGAAGAGATCCCTACAGATGAAAATGTAATCAATAAAAAAAAATAGAACGTGTGAAAATGGATAGATTAGCACTTAAAATTAAGGAGATCAAAATTAATTGTACCCAGACAACACAAGTTTACGCTGACATTCATTTTTTTTTAATGTTTAATAAAATAAAATAAAATAATAAATGTCTAATAAAAAAGAAAATGTTTTCTACAGTTGCTCTGCTATTAACCTGGAACTATTTCTAAACTTCTATTTTTACGTTAGGCAAATTCACTTGTGCAAATCTGTCTCCTCTTTAATCAATCAAACACACAATGCATTTCTTTCTCCTGCATAATTGGCCATCCTAAACTTAATAATAATAATAATAATAATTTTTAATTTATAACCCGCTCTCTCTCCCCGAAGGGACTCGAGGCGGGGTGCCCTGTTTTGTATTCTATTCCTCTGAATACGCGATTTGCTCTGTTTCCAATCACAGGCCCATCCTCATAAAGTTGATCCTCAGATTAAAAAACCTCTCCCTAAATCCCAGCACTAAATTGTTTACCCTCTTGCAAAAACCCTTTTTTTGAGCAGCATTTCCCAGCTTCATCTAAATCAACTTTCCTGCTGCTTGCAAACCACGGCTGCTCTCTCTAGCTGCTTCTTTTCCATGGACCAGATCAACCCATTGTCTCATTGTCCTGGAGATCCTTTAAGCCAGTCAATAGCCAGCATCGGATTTCTCCTTTAATCTTCCTCAATGCTTCATCCCCTCTTAATCCCCTTTGAAACTCTTGCTCTCTGGATCCAATCCCAACTCAACATCCTGTCTGAATTTGCGGTGGTTGGGGCTCTGTGCACTCTTGCAATAGGTTGGGGTGGGAATTTTAACTTCACACATTCTGGTTTATCTACAGTGGGCATAGGAAAAAAAATATCTCTGACTTCACGCACTCAAGATAAGATCTGGCACAAGATAAGATCTGGCACACACATTTTTTTTTCCCTCCTGGAGAAGAACATAATCCTTCTTTCTGTTTTGTTTTTGTGAGGAGGTGGTTAATTGATTAATTATCTTATCGGATGCAGGTAAACCGTTTTTGAGTAGCGTGTCGTAGGACCACCCACTCAAAAATCAACAGAATCTAGGATAAAGAAGTGGTGAGACCCGGTAAGAAAACCAACATCCATTTTAACATCCGTTTAGTATTTGTTCAAATCAATTAAATGGCGCGAGTGCCATTCTTCGGTTACTTGATAACTTTTCTTTCTGGTCACTCAAACACTACAGCTGGGGAGGAATCTTTGGGAAGGATCTGGATGCCCTTTGCACAGTCACTCATGCACTCGTGACATCCCGACTGGACTACTGTAATGCTCTCTACATGGGGCTCCCCTTGAGGTGCACCCGAAGACTGTAGCTTGTCCAGAATGCAGCCCCGCGGGCAGTTATGGGAACCTCTAGGTTTTCCCATGTAACACCGCTCCTGCGCGAGCTGCATTGGCTGCCTGTCGTCTTTCGGGGGCGCTTCAAGGTGCTGGTTATCATCTTCAAAGCGCTCCATGGCACGGGACCTAGCTATCTGCGGGATCGCATCCTGCCCCATACATCCCTGCGGCCGATTCGCTCCCACAGAGAGGGACTTCTCTGGGTGCCGTCCACTAGGCTATGCCAGCGGGCGACGCCCAGGGGAAGGGCCTTCTCTGTGGCGGGCCCGACCCTCTGGAACAACCATCCCCCCGAAATTAGAACAACTACGGACTTCCGCTCCTTCCATCAAAAACTAAAAACTCATTTTTTCTGCCTGGCCGGCTTGGGGTACCTGAATTGCTCTATTAGGGTTTTTTAGGGGTCTAATTTTAGTTGGTCTGGGATTTTAGCGCAGGGTTAAGTTTAATTCGTTTTAAATTGTATTTATGCTTGTGTTTTTATATATGTATTTTTAAATCCCCTGTGCATCGCCTCGAGTCCCTTCGGGGAGAGAGAGCGGTCCATAAATTAAAATTCTTCTTCTTCTTCTTCTTCTTCTTCTTCTTCTTCTTCTTCTTCTTCTTCTTCTTCTTCTTCTTCTTCTTCTTCTTCTTCTTCTTCTTCTTCTTCTTCTTCTTCTTCTTCTTCTTCTTCTTCTTCTTCTTCTTCTTCTTCTTCTTCTTCTTCTTCTTCTTCTTCTTCTTCTTCTTGCTGTTGCTGTTGCTGTTGCTGTTATTGTTGTTGTTTTGGGAGGGAGGGAGGGAGGGAGACTATTGCTAATCCTGGTGGTTTAAATGCATTCCCATTTGCAAATCAGCCCTTGGGTTCCTCTGTAGAACCTGGAATGAATGCACCACAATTTATTATTATGAACGAATCATGATGCTGTTTTGTTTTTTCCTTTGCAGATGAAATGTTGTATTTTTCACACCATATACGTGCTCCAGTGGACGTGTAGTGGAAAAATCAGTTCCTGTGCTAATTGGGAACTTTCCTTTCTTGTGTTTAACAGGGATGGGGAGGGGACGTATTGGATGGGCCTCTTAAGATGTCATTCAATCACAACTTCCAGCATTCCTTGCTTCTGCCTGTGGTGAGTGGGTGGGTGGGGGTAGTATTCCCAAGAGATCCGGTAACTTCCCCAAGCTTGTTTTAAGTAGTGGGACAAACACACACACACACACACACACACACACACACACACACATACACACACAACTTATTGGTATACACCCAATAAGTTGCTTTGTCAAGAGGCAACTGAACTTTCTGGTTTCTTTCTCGGAGGACCTTTCGCTTCTTATTTAAGAAACGTCTTCGGCTCCTTGGTACGCAGCATTTTAAGCCTTGGGGATTTGATCAGATTGCGGCTTGGCTCTCTGTATGTTTAAGATTTGCATTTTATCTAGAGCTTTTTTTCAAGTTGTAGGCTTGGACCCTATTTTCTGAATGTGGTTTCTCCATTGTTCAGTTGCCTAAGAATGTCCATTGTTGACTTAGTAGTATAGATTTGGCAACTAAGAATGGGAACGTCATTTGTCCTCTAAATCAGAGAGATGTTTATTACTCTGTATGCCAGAAATGAAGTTGAAGATAAAATGTAGATTGCTTCTAACCCCAGTGCAAATAATTTATTTATTTATTTATTTTTATTTTATTCGAATTTATATCCCGCCCTTCCCCATGGAGGACCCAGGGCGGCGCACAGGAAATTTAAAAAACATATAAAGTACAAAAAATAAATATATAATTTAAAATAAATATTAAACACTCCCACCTGTGCTAAAACCAAATTTAAAATACCCAATTTAAAAACTTCCTAAAAGTCCCCATGGGAGGTTAGGCTAGGCCGGCTTGTTGGAACAAATATGTCTTTAGACATTGGCGGAAGAGGCGGAGGTCGGTGATGGTGCGTAGTTCAGGGGGTAGGTCATTCCAGAGGGCTGGGCCCGCCACAGAGAAGGATCTTCCCCTGGGTGTCGCCAGTCGGCATTGTCTGGCCGACGGCACCCTGAGAAGGCCCTCTCTGTGGGAGCGTATCGGTCTAAGGGATGTAATAATGTATATATCTAGCAATTAATAAGATGCTGGAGAGGTAAACAGAAAGGTAGGGTGGTGTGTGTGGGTGTGTGTAAATCAGCCGATTAACAACAGTTGGAAGGGACCTTGCAGGTCATCTAGTCCAACCCCCTGCCCAAGCAGGAGCCTCTACCTAGGATTGAACTCACAACCTCCTGATTGTGAGGCAAGAAATCCACCTCTAGGCCACAAGTTGCATCATTCTATCAGGATATGCTTAGGGAATTAACTTTTAGAATTAAGCGAAAGATAAAATATGTCTGAGTTAGAGTTATTGCATATATTTTGAGGGAGAAAGATAGATTAAGGGGTGGTACTTTCCTTTCTTTTGCTCCTCCCACCTGGAGCCATAAGATCAGCCTCTTTCTGATATGACTTCTCTACCTATTTTGAATCCCAAACACACCTGATGATGCATCTCCCCTTCAGCCAAGGAGAATATCTCCCCCCTCCCCCAGTTAAATTTCCGGATGACTTTTAAATACAGAAGATTCTTTCACCATCAGTGGAAACCCTCTGAGCATCCAGTTCCTAGAAGAAGGAATCACCTTGGGCGTAACCATGGTTGGTGCTCCTTCCTGTAACACTGAGACTATGTGAGGTTAGGAGAAAGAGAGAAGTGGGCTAGAGGGATAAAAGTTGAGCGCTTGGCAATTCAGACCATGTGAGTCAACATTAGGATTGTCTTTTCTCGTGGTTTCGGGAATTCCGATCCATTCCTTAATCCCAAGTCCTTTTCAATAGATTGCTCATCTTTACCTTTTTTTTATTAAGATAACAATAAGAAGACTGGATTTTTTTTTTTTTTTAAAAAGTTACCACTCCTAGCAAATCCATTTGGGTTGTTTACAAGCTCAGATGACATAATGGGAGAGGTTTGTTAACCCCACGTTGCATATATAGCTTTAATTCAAATATTACATGAAGGCAGAATTTAAACCAATAACCAATTTCATTGTAATTTTAGTACAATGACAATAAAGATGATGATGATGATGATTAAACAGTGGTTGAGAAAAATGAAACCACACTTGGCAGGATTCACACCTCATGTCAAGCTATAAATCTGGCAAAATAAACAATCAATATCTTCCTACTGTAGTTTTTGTGGATCTTCAGAGTATGGCTGCTAAAACATGAGAACAAAATCTCTTATTAATACAATACAATAGCATAGTTGGAAGGGACCTTGGAGGTCTTCTAGTCCAACCCCCTGCCTAGGCAGGAAACCCTCTACGTTTCAGACAAATGGCTGTCCAACATCTTAAGGTCTTGCAGTGTTGGGGCATTCACAACTTCTGGAGGCAAGCTGTTCCACTGGTGAATTGTGCTGACTGTCAGGAAATTTCTTCTCAGTTCTAAGTTGCTTCTCTCCTTGATGAGTTTCCACCCATTGCTTCTTGTTCTACCCTCAGGTGTTTTGGAGAATAGCTTGACTCCCTCTTCTTTGTGGCAACCCCTGAGATATTGGAACACTGCTATCATGTCTCCCCTAGTCCTTCTTTTCATTAAACTAGATATACCCAGTTCCTGCAACCATTCTTCTTATGTTTTATTCTCCAATCCCCTAATCATCTTTGTTGCTCTTCTCTGCACTCTTTCTAGAGTCTCCACATCTTTTCTACATCCTGGTGACCAAAACTGAATGCAGTATTCCAAGTGTGGCCTTAACAAGGCCTTATAAAGCGGTATTAACACTTCACATGATCTTGATTCTATCGTTCTGTTTATGCAGCCTAGCACTGTGTTGGCTTTTTTGGCAGCTGCTGCGCTCGGCTGGCTCATATTGAAATGGTTGTCCACTAGGATTCCAAGATCCCTTTCACAGTTACTATTATTGAGCAAGGTACCACCTATACTGTACCTGTGCATTTCGTTTTTCTTGCCTAAATGTTGACCCTGACTCTTTTCGCCATTGAATTTCATTTTATTAGATAGTGCCCAATATTCAAGTATGTCAAGATCCTTCTGAATCCTTGTCTGCAGAAGTTGTGAATGCTCCAATACTGGAAGTTTTAAAGATGTTGGATAGCCATTTGTCTGAAATGGTATAGGGTTTCCTGCCTAGGCAGGGGGTTGGACTAGAAGACCTCCAAGGTCCCTTCCAACTCTGCTATTGTATTGTATAAGAAAGGCTATGCAATTCAATCTAATGAGAGAGCTTAGGAAAGGTGATTGTGCACAATGGCTTGTAATGAATTCAGGCTGAAATGCTTTTTTAAAGGTCCATTGTATGCTTTTTAAGTGTCTGTTTCGTGCAACACCCTACTGTACATTGGCTGGAAGCCAGCTCAAGTACGCAGCTTAGAGCATTGCAATAATCTCTCTTTTCAAATCTGGAATATCCAGGTTTACTTAACGGTAGTTGTTCATAGCTGGAATTGTTAGATGTTCGTTCTAGATGAAGCAGCTGTGTGATTCCCTCAAAACTGAAGGGCTGCATTCTTGTGATAGTTTCATAAGGCGGATAAAGGAATGGATGGACCTCGTGGAACCAAAGATGGTTTTTAAGAGTAGAAAGAGACAGGCATGTCCTTAGGGCACGGCGTCACGATATAGCCAGTTGGTTCCATCTCTGGCTATCGGGGGTGAATCTTTAGCCCCCGCAGAACGGGTTCCTCCTGGACTCTCGGCTGTCCTTGGATGACCATGTGACAGCCGTGGCCAGGGGGGCCTTCTATCAGGTTTACCTGATACGCCAGTTGCGTCCCTTTCTAGATCGTGACGCCCTATGCACAGTCACTCAAGCCCTCGTCATTTCCCGCTTGGACTACTGTAACACTCTCTACACGGGGCTCCCCTTGAGGTGCACCCGGAGGCTCCAGCTAGTGCAGAATGCAGCCGTGCGGGGGATTATGGGAGTTTCTCGATACTCCCATGTAACACCTCTCCTGCGCGAGCTGCACTGGCTGCCTGTGGCTTCCCGGGTGCACTTCAAGGTGCTAGTAACTATCTTCAAAGCGCTCCATGGCTCGGGACCTGGCTATTTGCGGGACCTCCTCCTACCTCGTACCTCCCTCCGACCTGTTCGCTCCCACAGAGAGGGCCTCCTCAGGGTGCCGTCTGCCGGACAATGCCGGCTGGCGACCCCCAGGGGGAGAGCCTTCTCTGTGGTGGGCCCTGCCCTCTGGAACGACCTTCGTACCATCCTACTCCTCTTCCGTCGGACCCTAAAAACATATCTATTTCATGCGGCTGGCCTAGCATAGTTTTAATGACACAGTTCCAATTTTATAATAATTTTATAATATTTTTGCTTGCTTTTAGCCATAAGTTTTTAGCACAGGTTTAGTATTTAATCTATTTTTAACTTTTTATATTGTCATTGCGTTTTACTACTTTCTATTCCTCTGTGCACCGCCCTGAGTCCCTTTTGGGAGATAGGGCGGTATATAAGTGTAAATAATAAATAAATAAATAAATAAAGTTTTCATCTTAATGACCGTGACAGCGTTCTGCTGATTTTTAATGCCTAAGACAGGGGTGTCCAAACTTGGGAACTTTAAGACTTGTGGACTTCAACTCCCAGAATTCTGGGAGTTGAAGTCCACAAGTCTTAAAGTTCCCAAGCTTGGACACCCCTGGCCTAAGACATATAAAGAGAAATTAAACAAGTTAAAGGAAAGGCAAAATACAAGCGTTCCCCATTTAGCAACTGCTTTGAAGCCCCATCATTGGCAAAGACGATGGAAGGGAATAAAACTCGCAGTACTAAAAACACGTGAGGATCTTAAGCACGCTTTACCCTGGGGTGGGGTGGGGAATTAAAAAATAATTATTACGACACACAGTTTATTGTTAATAAAGATTATTTTTAAACGGTGTGATAAAGAGGGCAGGTTGAAGAGAGGAGACGTGTCAGTTTACCTTACACACACATATGGGAAGGTGTAACCTTTCACGGATGATTATTGTAATAAAAATTGGAGTTGGCCTAAATAGTTTTAGAGGGATTTTTTTTTACAGCACAACAGACAGGTTTTTTTTTTTTTATGACCCAAAGACTTTTATGAAGTCTGAAAGAAATACAAAGGAGCCACGGACAAATTAATTTTAGAAAAGTAAAATTAAAAATGTAAAATGTGTGAAAGGGTGAAAACACAGCTATTCTCTACTAGGACCAACTACACGAATTCAAAATGTATTCAATAGGTGTGCAAACAACCATGCTTTCAGGGTGCTTTTTCCTCTGCTAATCAGGCAGGTTTCTTTGAAAGAGTGGAGAAATAGCTGACTTTTTTTCTTCTTCCCCCAAGTCTGGAGGTGTTCTGGTCCACCAGTGGCCGGAGGAGCTGGCAGCAGATTCGGACAGTGGGGAGGTTAGGAAGGAACATGGGCCAGTCCTGGAGTCTGGGGAAGGCTCTGATGAGGGCTCCACACCACATCATCATCACTATCATTAATCCTCAGGTCACAATAAAACAAAAACAACATATAGTACTATACATTCCAGGCAGTTCTCAATTTAAAATCACACTTGTGGCCGGAATGCCCATCGCTAAGAGTGGGCAATGGATAATCGAGCCACACCCAATTCGATAGGCGCATTAATTTTCCATGTGTATTAAAGTGAATCACTGTGGTCATTAAGAAGATCAAACTTCCTCCATTGATTTGCTTGGTTGAAAGCCGGCACTCCTTTTGAGGGATTGACTCTGGCTTCACGGTTGGACAACATCAATCTTGATATCCCTTCTGCGACACGGTTCCTAAAATCTTAGGAATCGAATGCAAACAAGACTTCCTTGTGAATTTCTTTGTCAAACTTCCTGATGCCAATTTCATTTTTTACAATGACAATAAAGATTATTATTATTATAGCGACGTGAAACCAACAGAGAACAAAGCAAGATAGGTGCGCTCTGTTCAGATGAGTTCAGGGCCATGACAACAGTGTTCCAATATGTGAGGGGCTGTCCCAATGAAGAAGGGTCAACTTATTTCCCAAAGCATCTGAAGGCAAGGCAAGAAACGAAACTATTGTGGTCTGCCAGTGGAGCTGGCAGCAGATTCGGACAGGGAGGAGGTTGGGGAGGAAGATGGGCCAGTCCTGGAGTCTGGGGAAGGCTCTGAGGAGGGCTCTGTGTCGGAGGCAGAGAGGGGGCCAGGGCCTTCTGACAGTTATCAGCTGCCTTCAGAGTCAGACATCAGTGAGACAGAAGAACAACTGGAGCCTGTTCCCAGTGTGCGCATGTGCAGAGTTGCCAGGCGAAGGGAACAGCTAAAGAACAGGGGTCGACTTGGGAGTGAGGCCACAGGTGGATGATGGATGGTCCCTCCCAGAGGAAATAAAAGAGGAGCGAAAGGGGAGTGGAGTTTGCAGGAGACAATTAGTTCGCTTCATTGATTCGTGACTCTCCAAGACTCCTTGTCAAGTTTTGCAGAGATCAGCCTGGCAGCTCTCCAAGCCAGATAAGGTCTCTGACCGTAAATCCTCCCTTGAAAGACTTTGCTGGCGGGGAACGAGCGGAAGTCACCGTCAATTAATGAAAAGGGTTTTTGACGGGACCAGGAGTTTACTTCATGCTCTTGGGAAGCCTCAAGTCGGAACAGGATGTTTAATGTCTAGGTTGTTTGTACTTTTCTGTCAGTCCTTAAAATGGAGTCCAGCGAGGGGAGTAAAAACCTGTCCGTTTCAGATTACATCCCAGCGGCAAAGGAACAAAAGGAAAGCTCAGAAGGAGACAAGCCAAATGTTTCCAGACTGGGCTTGAGAAGAGAGATCTGGTGACACCTTTTAAGGTGCTTAGAAGTGGAGGAGAAGAAGAAGCGGTCACGGCAGGAATGCGAGTGATCAACATCCCCATTGATGCTCAGCCACTGTGTAAACAAACCACCCATCCCAAAACGGCCCCAAACCCTAGGAACCCATGCCAAGAAATAGCAAACCTTCAGCCACAAGCTTTGCACACCTGGCGTTTCTCCCTGTTTAGAGAGATTTGGGGCGGCAAGTGTAGGAATGTTTCTTTGCACGTTGACTTGGGTGTCAACGATTCCGCGGAGGTCCACGGGGGTACCTGGTTGTCGACCGCTGATTAGGATACGTTCGGGTGACAAATGGGTGGCCTCTGCGCTCTGGTTGGCCAACCTCAAAAGGTGGGACACCTTCTGGGTGACACCTGAGGGCTAAACGTGGCTTCGAGGGGATGTGAAAGCACAGAGGTTTATTAGAAGGACCGATAGATTATCGGGTTTCGCACACCGCCCCTCCCGTCTTCCATCTCTTTGAAGCAGGCCCGTCTGGAAATCAGCTCCATAGCCTCGTGTTTACCCTACCATCCCACAAGATAATGGGATGTTTGATTGTTCAGCGCAGGGTAAAAAGTCTCTAATCTCTTTCTTTTGATTTACTTGAAATGGACAGCGATTAGCAATGTTTAGCGCTGGTTAAATAAAACTGGATGGCGGGGAGTTTTGATGGTTTCAATTCCTTGCATAAAGCTCAGGGCAAGTCTCTTTCCCATGCCTACTTCAGAGGGCTGGATACGTCATTCCCATCCACGCTTCTTTCATGAGCCGAAGTGGCACAGTGGCTAGAGTGCAGTACTGCAGGCTACTTCAGCTAACTGCTTGCTGCAGTTCGGCAGTTCAAATCTCACCAGGCTCAAGGTTGACTCAGCCTTCTTCCATCCTTCCGAGGTGGGTAAAATGAGGACCCAGATGGTTGGGGGCAAGAGGCTGACTCTGTAAACTGCTTAGAGAGGGCTGTAAAAAGCACTATTAAGCGGTATATAAGTCTAAGTGCTATTGTTATTCCTATGGTGCAGAACAGAGGAAGGCTCACCTGGTGGTCCACTTTCCTGCTCTTTTTTTTTTTTTTGCTGCTATCAAATGCATAAAAGGATTAAAGCCAAAATATTCTCCCTCCTAATTATCCACAGGACGCGGTGGCTAAGACACTGAGCTTGTCGATCAGAAAGGTTGGCAGTTTGGCGGTTCGAATTCCTAGCGCTGCGAAACGGAGTGAGCTCCTGTTACTTGTCCCAGCTTTTGCCAACCGAGCAGTTTGAAAGCATGTAAAAATGCAAGTAGAAAAATGGGAACCACCTTTGGTGGGAAGGTAACAGCGTTCCATGCGCCTTCGGCATTTATTTTTATTTTATTTTTATTTTATTAAATTTATATACTGCGCCACTCTCCCAAAAAGGGACTCGGGGCGGTGCACAGGAAAAATTAAAACCACACATATACATAAAATACTAATAATAAATATATAAATATTAAAAACTTATTAAATTAACCCGGCCTGTGCTAAAACCAATTAAAACCCCAATAAAATCTAATTCAATTTTAAGACCAATAGATGGACTCGAGAAATTAAGCCAGGCCAGCTAAGCGAAAAAAGTGCGTTTTTAATTGTTGACGGAAGAGGCGGAGGTCTGTGATGTTCCTGAGATCGGGGGGTAAATCGTTCCAGAGGGCAGGGCCCGCCACAGAGAAGGCCCTTCCCCTGGGTGTCGCGAGCCGGCATTGACCGGCTGTTGGCACCCGGAGCAGACCCTCTCTGTGGGAGCGGAGCGGATTTAATCTTGCCAGCCACATGACCACGGAGACATCTTCGGACAGCGCTGGCTCTTGGGCTTTGAAATAGAGATGAGCACTGCCCCCCCCACCAAGTCAGGAACGACTAGCACATACAGTATGTGCAAGGGGAACCTTTACCTTTAATTATCCACATTATTATTTCCAGCAGCCCTGGAAAATTCTGTGACCTTTTGCTGTAGAGCTAGAGATACAGAAGACCATGTAAATTCTTGCTTATGACTCACGATTCTATCTCCCTCTCTCTTCCCCTGTTTTTTTCTTGCCCTCTATCCTGATTTTGCCAGTGAACAGTTCTGAGGTTTACTAATCTTTATTAAATCAATGCCAAGCTATCTTTTTTCTTAGCTCAGCTCGGCGGCTGGGAAGCTTATTCAAAATCTGGAGGTAAGAACTGACTGCGAATGTAATGACTGCGCATGAAATTGGAAATTACCCCTAGCAATTTTCCAACACAAATTTAACGAACACAGAATTGTTACTTCCTGTTTCTGGGTGACAAATTTCTATTAATGTAGACAGAAATCGTATTCACTTTTTTTTTTTTTTTGCAGACATGCCATTTTGCTGATTCATGTTCAGCTCGCAACCGGCAACAATTCTAAGGAGTTTTTTCTTCCTTCCTTCCTTCCTCTTGCCAAGCTCCTGCTTTTGGCCCGTATATCTTTGCAAAAGACAAACCGCCTGTTCACATCTGCATGCAATTTAGGTATCTGAGCTTTTGGGCAAAAAGCCTCTGCATTCGCTTGAAGCCTGGAATAACCTTCAGTAAGAAATACGCGTCCTTCTCAGCCGCACGAGCACCCTGGCTAAGAATTGCCCAAGTCCCCAAACTTCCCTTTCGGGCCTCCATGGGCATTGCTGAGTTAGATGGAAAGGACTGAGTCAGCCCAGCCGTTCCTAAGTTCTGACCTTTGGTTGCAGGCTGTGCCCTTTGGTGTTATAATGACATGTGCTGTTTCCAAAATAACAAATCAATGTTATATTTTGGGTGGCGGGACCTCCGAATGGGCTGAGCTAGTGTGATGGCAGGGTTGCCCAAGGAACAAAACAATCTGCAGCACTGCTTCCGTGAGGGAATGGAAAAGGGCCAGCTGGGCGGGCTACAAGCTAGCCACAGGGCGAGGCTTAATGGATTTCAGGCACGTGGGAAGGGGATCCAACTTGTCGGTTTTTCTGTAAAAAGCTATTGGTCCACCAACCCGAACTGGGCGCAAAGTTAATGGGTTTGTTTGTTTGGCAATGAATGTACACAAAATGGTTGGATTGTGTGGTGTTGGTGACTGTGAGTTATAGGCTGGGCTAGTCTGCAAATCATCCATCTATCCATCCGTCCGTCCGTCCATCCATCCATCCGTCCATCCGTCCATCAATCCGTCCATCCGTCCATCCGTCCATCCGTCCATCCATCATCCATCATCCATCATCTATCATCTATCTTCCATCTATCTATCTATCTATCTATCTATCTATCTATCTATCTATCTATCTATCTATCTATCTATCTATCTATCTATCTATCTATCTATCTATCTTCTCATCTCTTCTATCTATCTATCTATCTATCTATCTATCTATCTATCTATCTATCTATCTATCTATCTATCTTCTATCTATCTATCTATCTATCTATCTATCTATCTATCTATCTATCTATCTATCTTCTCATCTATCTTCCATCTATCTATCTATCTATCTATCTATCTATCTATCTATCTATCTATCTATCTATCTATCTATCTATCTATCTCTATCTATTTACCTCCCTCCCTCTCCACTATCTGTTTCCATCCATCCATCTGTCCATTGATCCGTCCATCCCTCCGTCCATCCATCCATCCATCATCCATCATCCATCATCCATCATCTATCATCTATCATTTATATATCCTCTCATCTATCATCTATCTATCTATCTATCTATCTATCTATCTATCTATCTATCTATCTATCTATCTATCTATCTATCTATCTAATCTATCTATCTATCTTCTCATCTATCTATCTATCTTCTCATCTATCATCTATCTATCTATCTATCTATCTATCTATCTATCTATCTATCTATCTATCTCTATCTATTTATCTACCTCCCTCCCTCCCTCTCTATTATGTTTCCATCCATCCATCCATCCATCCATCCATCCATCCATCCATCCTCCATAGTATCTGCCTTTCCATCTGTCTGTCTACATTGGAGTTCCTATAGATTAGGGCAGGGATGTCCAAACTTGGGAACTTTAAGACTTGTGGACTTCAACTCCCAGAATTCCCCAGCCAGCATAGATTGGATTAGGGTTTCAAATATAATCAAGCTTAAGAGTTGCACTGAGGTCATGCTTAAGGTAATAGGTTACTATTGATATTTTCCAAATGAGAAAATGGAGAGATAGAAGATTAGCAACAGCCTGCCATGAAAATCAATACTTTTTGCATTCATCATTTTAATGTGCTATTGGTAACTTTTGTTTTGCTTGCCGCTTCAAGTCAATATTTGATTTCCAACATCTGCCTGGGGATTTTCCTTGCAGTTCCTTGAGTCTTCTTGGCAAGGTTTTTCAGAAGTGGTTCACCTTTGAACCTCCTTCCGAGGGTTGAGAGAGAAGGACTGTCGTTGTGCCTAAGATGGGACTAAAACTCATGGTCACAGAACAGAAGAACAGAGTTGAAAAGGGACCCTGGAGGTCTTCTAGTCCAACCCCTGCTTAAGCAGGAGACCCTCTCCCATTCCAGACAAATGGCTGTCCAGGCTCTTCTTAAAAACCTCCAGTGATGGAGCCCCCACAACGTTTGAAGGCAAGCCGTTCCACTGCTTAATTTCTCTGATTGAAGTCTTAGTTTCTACCCTGAGACCTTCACCAACAGAACAAACTGGCTTTCTATTGATCAACTACCTGGAACTGCAAACTAGAAACTACCCTTGTGAATCGAATGGGAACCAGGCAACGTTTCCAGTTGACCTTCTATCTACATCGGAGACTGCCAAGAGGAAGTAAAGATGAAGGCAAACCACTTATGAGTAGACATTACAGCTGGAGGAAGGACATTTGACCAGTCATTCCCAAAGAATCCTGAAGAAGCAGCAACAGTCAACAACTACATCTTTTTGGAACTACATTTGTTTTCTTAACTTAGTCATTTTCTTCAGTTCCAACCGTTCCACGTGGACCTTTATTCCTTTACATTTTGCCTCCTTGCCCACTGCTTTAATGCAACTGTTCCCGTTCACACAGGTTAATCCTTTTCTGATGCTTCAGAAACTTGGCGCAGGTTTCTCACATTTGGCTATAATGAGAAGATTTAGAAGATTTTGCATAAGCCGAAGCTGAAAACCACACATATTTCTCTAAGAAGAAAGAAGTAACTTCTACGGGGACGCCCATAATTTCTCCAAACCGGCCTTGGGCTTTGCTTTGAATAGTGATGGATCTTTCAGTGCTAACTAGACAAGAACATTTCACACAAAACAAACTACTGAAGCTAAGTATTTCAGAAAGCTATGCCCAAGGCGGGGAGCTGTGAATACCTAATAAAAATAACATATAACTCATTTCTGGCTACTTAGTCATCCTCTCCTGTCCTTCAATCATATTTTGGCATAACTAAAAGTAGGACTAGAACTCACAGTCCCCTGGTGATTTGCCTGAAGTCACCCAGCTGGCTTTCATGCCTAGAGTGAGACTAGAATTCCTAGTCTCCTGGTGATTGAACCAACGTCACCCAGGCAGTGTTCATGTCTAAAGTGGGACCAGAACTCACAGTCTCCTGCTGATTGGCCCAAAGTCACCCAGCTGACTTTCATGCCTAGAGTGGGACTAGAACCAGGGGTGGGCTGCTATGGGTTCACCTGTAGCTAACGTTATGGCCTGTTTGGAGAACCTCCAAATTCTCAGTCATCCAGTTGTCTCAAAGGAGATTTTTCAAAAGGCAACTGGGCTGTTTTTTCCAGGAGGAGGAGGAGGAGGAAGAGGAGGAAGAGGAGAAGAAAAGGGGGAGGAGGAGGGGGTCGAGGAGGAGGAAGAAGAAGAGGAGGAACAGGAGAAAAAGAAGAGGAGGAGGGGGTGGAGGAGGAGGAGGAGGAGGAGGAGGAGGAAGAAGAAGAAGAAGAAGAAGAAGAAGAAGAAGTAGTAGTAGTAGTAGTAGTAGTAGTAGTAGTAGTAGTAGTTTTGCTTCTCATCCAACAAGTTCTGGCAAGATGGTGGAAAACGATAGAAGGATTCATTATGACAGGATGGGGCGGGAGGAGGTGATCTCTGCTGGATACCTATTTCAGGGTTTCTTAAAACCTAAGCCCATGGATTCCTAGAGGTTGCGGTGTGTGTGTGAATGAGTTGGTGCCTTTGAGTTGCCTCCATTGCTCTTCTGACTTTTGAAGGGAAGAGTAAAGCTGCTGGGAGGATCTCCTCCGACCTCATGTCCTCAACCCCAACGCTGAGAAAGTATGCAGGAATGAGGAAAAACAGCTACTTTTGGTTCCACTCGAGTGGGTACTTGGCCAAGGCAGGATGCCCGGCGAGATTCCGATTTTGCTGCTCAAACATGGCCTTGATCTAAGCAAGGCTTTCATTTACGGGCATCGGATGGAATTTATGCACACACCTAAATTTCACAAATAGCAAGATGCTCAGTAATGCCACAGGCAAAGAGATTTGCCTGCTCCCCCACCACTCCGCTTTCTGGTCAGAAATGTTTATTTAGTTTTATTTCTGCCTGGGAAACTGAGTCAGCCGAGGACTAGACTAGTTTCTACCACTGCTTGGGCATTGAGCAATCTTGGAAAGTGGGCAAGGTGGTATATTGATTCAGCAGACTGCTCCGGGCGTAAGGGAGAGATCACAGGGAGGTCACGTGGACTCCACTTCTGCTAGTAGGACTGATCCACTAATATTTTCATTTATTTGGTGTACAAAATAACAGGTGTAAGTATAAACATGGATAGGAATGAAAGAAATGAGTACAGATAAATGGGGACAGTTGGACAGGGACAATAGGTACGCTGGTGCGCTTATGCACACCCCCTTACGGACCTCTTAGGAATGGGGTGAGGTCCACGGTAGACAGTTTGAGATTGAAGCTGTGGGGGTTTTGAGGATGTAGCCACAGAGTCAGGTAGAGCACTATTATTATAATATAAGAGCATTAATATAATAGAAGGGACAGTTGAATGGGATGTGCTCATCCAAACTGGAAACGTGGAAAGGATCTAAGCAAGTTTTTCAATCATATGTATGTATGTATATATGTTACGTTTTTGTGCTGATAAATAAATAAGGGAGACTAGTATAGATCTATTTCAAGCCATTTAGCTCTCATCAGCTAGCCATACCCTTACTGGGATTCGAACCTGGGAAGTATTACATGTGAGGCAGTTGTAATTGCCACTAGGCCACAGGTTCTCCTCCTTGATCACCTTGACCAGTAACGGTATGGCTAGCTGATGAGAGCTAAATAGCTTGAAATAGATCTATACTAGTCTCCCTTTATTTATTTATCAGCACAAAAACGTAACACAAATATAACAAAGGCAATGAAAAAAAAATAGCTTTCTGCCTGGATGGTCTCCTAGGGTGAGCCGAAAGACAGAAAAGGGAAGCAGTTCTGCTCCCACCCATATTTGGGGCATACCAGGGTGTTGTGACACTAGATAGATAGATAGATAGATAGATAGATAGGTAGGTAGGTAGGTAGGTAGGTAGGTAGGTAGGTAGGTAGGTAGGTAGGTAGGTAGGTAGATAGATAGATAGATAGATAGATAGATAGATAGATAGATAGATAGATAGATAGATAGATAGATAGATAGATAGATACTTCAACTCCCAGAATTCCTTAACGAACCTGGCTGCCCATGGAATTCTGGGAATTGAAGTCCACTCATCTTAAAGTGGCCCAGTTGAGAAACACCACTCTCAATTATCATTTTATTTTTCCCAGGCTAGCAGGCTTACACTGGATTTCCGATCTCTTGCAGCCAGAGAAGGCTCCAAGTTTATATAGATCAGGGGTTCCCAAACTTGGCAACTTGAAGACTTGTGGACTTCAACTCCCAGAATTCTGCTGACTGGAGAATTCTGGGAGTTGAAGTCCACAAGTCTTCAAGTTGCCAAGTTTGGGAACCCCTGATATAGATTGTGTGTGTGTGTGTATGTGTGTGTGTATTTTATAGGCAATAGAGAGGCTCAGTCTATCATGGTAAAAGTACCTTTTCCAACAGACAATTTTTATTAAAAGAGGCAGAAGTTTTCGGGAGTGCTTCCCCTCCTTTTCAACGGAAGTTTGTTGGAAAACGGGCTATAAAACTCTAGATCTCATACACAGTAGAGTACAATCTTTGATCCGAGAAGCCTGAGCTGACGAGGCATACAGCAATAGGAGATCTGAAAAGAAAAAGAATAGTTTTGCAGCTTTACAGCTGGCAAGGAGGGGGGGAAAAAAGGAGACCCAGGCATTGTTGTAGGGTGAAAATATTACAGCAATGTTCTTGCAATGTGGAAATCTCAGGAACTAACCCTGCGCCTCCCTATGGGAAGGAGAGAGATAGGCGAAGATTTCCATCTCCCTGGCGAAGATTTCCATCTCCCTGGCTTTTCAAGGCATCAGCTCTGTAACCAGTTGGTCACTAACTGGTGCAAACTGGCACAGGCACGAACATTCCTTTCTTAAAAGTGACATCAAAGAAATAAAATCGAAAGGAGGTAAGTAATACTATCTTGTATAAGCCAGTGTGCATACCTAATTGATTCACCAAGGGAGTGCTTTTATTTATTTATGTAGAACATGTACAGAGCTGCCCATCATCTAACCAACTCTGGGCAGCTTTTGATCTAAAGTTAAAACAACATACACAATCGTATTACAACTAAAGAGATTAATGCATTAAAAACAACACTGAACCAGTGGCAAGTCCCTGGGATAAGGTTTCCAACCTTCTTATCCCAGGGCTTGGTGGGAAAGGCACCTCTTCAAAACTTTCCGGAAGGCTAAGACCCTTGCTGAGCTTCAGGGGGGGGGGTGTTCTGTAGGGGAAGGGGCTGCCATGGGGAAAATCCCACTTCTATCAGATGGCAATATTTAGGGAAAGGGGCTAGGAGTGTGCTCGCCCTATCTGAGGTGATAGGAAGGGTAGATGTCCTTAAGGAAAGGCAGTTTTGCAGATAACCTGCTCCTGTGCCACCTAGAGCTTTCGAGGGCTGGAGTAGAAGAGAAGGGAGTTGGACTAGAAGACTAGAAGAAGAACTAGAAGACTTGAGGATTTGGAGTTGAAGACTTGGACTAGAAGATTAGAAGACTTGAAGATTTGGACTAGAAGACATGAGGATTTGGACCAGAAGACTTGGACTAGAAGAGGATTTGGAGTAGAAGACTTGGACTAGAAGACATGAGGATTTGGACCAGAAGACTTGGACTAGAAGAGGATTTGGACTAGAAGACTTGGACTAGAAGACTTGAGGATTTGGACCAGAAGACTTGGACTAGAAGGGGATTTGGACTAGAAGACTTGTCTAGAAGAGGATTTGGACTAGAAGACTTGGACTAGAAGGGGATTTGGACTAGAAGACCTGTCTAGAAGAGGATTTGGACTAGAAGACTTGGACTAGAAGACTTGAGGATTTGGACTAGAAGACTTGAGGATTTGGACTAGAAGACTTGGACTAGAAGACTTGAGGATTTGGACTAGAAGACTTGAGGATTTGGACTAGAAGACTTGGACTAGAAGACTAGGGTTGGACTAGGAGGCCTTCAGGATCCCTTTCAACTGTTATTTTGTTAAAGGTCTTGACAGCACCTTGAATTGCACCTGGAAAGAAACTAGAAGCCAGAGTAGCGCAGATGTTACACAAGCAAAACTAGGAGCCTCCATTCCTGTGCATGCTGATGAATTCTAGACTAGTTGAACTTTCTGGCTGGTCTTCAAGAGCAGCCCCATGTAGAAGGCAGTGTAGCAAAACCGAAAAGGAGGTTTACATTAAGGCAATGTTCAGTGAGAAGCAATCTCTCTGCCTTGGTGTGTACGTGTGTGTGTGTGTGTGTGTGTGTGTGTGTTTGTGTGTGTGTGTGTTGATGTCTCCGTTCCAGAAAATCCCGATTAACGCTAGGTTCACACAACATGCTTAGCACTAAACCTGGATTAATCCTCAACATCCTGCCCTGAAATGAATTAATCAGATTATAATAAATCAGATTATATGATGTGTGTTGAACAGAGTTCAGTTTTTCACCCTTTGGAGGCCATGGGGGGACGGACGGACGACACCATTACCTATTTAATAGGACGGGAGAAAAATGTAGTAAAAATAATGAATTGAAATCTACCATTTTTATGGATTTTTAGGGGCCTCCCCTGCAAACCCAATCACTTAGGGCAGGGGTCTCCAACTTTGCAACTTTAAGTCTGAAGGACTTCAGCTCCCAGAATTCTCCAGGCAGCAAAGTCTGGGAGCTGAAGTCCTTCAGACTTAAAGTTGCAAAGGTTGGAGACCCCTGACTTAAGGGGTTTACTGTACTATTTAGTAAGATGGCCAGGATTGTATTCCCTTTCTTTTTCGAGCTGTTTCATTTCATTTACGAGCCATTCAACCGCTTAATCTAGTCAAGATTTCTTAAACAAAGTTTGGGGCAGCCCCAAATCACATCCGCCAAATTAAAAAGGCGCAAGTCTGGAAGTCACTGGATTCTAACAACTTCCTTCAAAAAACAAAAACTCGGCTTGCCTGTAGTAGCCAATCACGGTTTGGAAGGGGCCTTCTGTGTTTTCAAGTCTTGGCAGTTTGTTTCTATTGGGGAAGGATTCTTTTCTTAACAGCTTTTTCTCTCTAGCTTTTTTCCCCCTCGAGGATCAAGTCTGTAAAACGGGGCAGCTACTTGCTTTAGACCAGGGGGTGTCCAAACTTGGGAACTTTAAGACTGGTGGACTTCAACTCCCAGAATTCCCCAGCCAGCCACACTTGGGAACTTTAAGACTGGTGGACTTCAACTCCCAGAATTCCCTAGCCAGCCACACTTGGGAACTTTAAGACTGGTGGACTTCAACTCCCAGAATTCCCTAGCCAGCCACACTGGCTGGGGAATTCTGGGAGTTGAAGTCCACAAGTCTTAAAGTTGCCATGTTTGGGCCTCTCCTGGTTTAGATGTTTCGCTTAAGGCAATTGGCTAGATTCCGTTAGTTTAACTCCGTGCATGTCTAAATCTGTTTTGCAGCTCTCCCTGAGGATTAGTTGATGTACTGGGCTGACTCTCTTTTTGTTATTCCTACAACCGATCACCAACCCTCTTCAACGATGGAGTTAACTCCATTGTGACGGAAGGATTACTGAAGCACACAATAAGCCAAGCCCTTTTCTTCTTCGCTAGAAGATTGTGTAAAGCCACCATTTAGGAGCAAGAGGGCAGGGGCAGGGAGAAGATGCTCCTTGCTCCGAAGCGTGGAGAAAGTTTTGTTATTCTTTTTCATATTTTGAGTCCTCCCACTGAGTGTTTGGTGTCCATTATTAAGATAAAGGTAAAGGTTCCCCTTGCACATATGTCATTTCCCGACTCTAAGGGCGATGCTCATCTCCGTTTCAAAGCCGAAGAGCCAGCGCTGTCCGAAGATGTCTCCGTGGTCATGTGGCCGCATGACTAAATGCTGAAGGCGCACGGAACACTGTTACCTTCCCACCAAAAGTGGTTCCTATTTGTCTACTTGCATTTTTTTTACATGCTTTCGAACTGCTTGGTTGGCAGAAGCTGGGACAAGTAAGGGGAGCTCACTCCGTTTCGCAGTGCTAGGAATTCGAACCGCCAAACTGCCAACCTTTCTGATGGATAAGCTCAGTGTCTTAGCTGTTGAGCCTTCTTCTTCTTCTTCTTCTTCTTCTTCTTCTTCTTCTTCTTCTTCTTCTTCTTCTTCTTCTTCTTCTTCTTCTTCTTCTTCTTCTTCTTCTTCTTCTTCTTCTTCTTCTTCTTCTTCTTCTTCTCCTTCTCCTCCTCCTCCTCCTCCCCCCCCCTCCTCCTTTCTCTTCCTCATAAGAACATAATAGCCCTGGCTGGTTCAAGTTAAACTCCATCAAAGTCCAGCAGTCTGTTTCTTGCTATGAGCAACTGTGGTCAGCCAGAGGTTTCTGAAGGACTTGGATGGTGAGCCTTAAGAAAATACTTTCCTGCTTCTTTTGTTCTCCTGTATCTGGTATTCGATGGCACACTGCCCTCAGCTGGAGAAGGCCTTGATTCTCGAGAGTAACAGCCTTCGATAGGACTGTCCTCCATGGATCTCCCTGAATTTGTCCAAGATGCTTTGAAGGCCACCAGAGTTACAATGCCTTGTCATAATCAATCTATGGAGTATATCTATTATATCCAAAGCCTTCAAGAGAAATTCCTTAAGAAGATGGCATCATAGAAGATCCCATCCCCCTGTGGACTATTGTAACTCTCTCTACATGGGGCTCCCCCTGAGGTGCACCCGGAGACTTCAGCTGGTCCAGAATGCAGCCGCGCGAGCCATAATGGGGACCGCAAGGTATACCCACATAACACCTCTCTTGCGCGAGCTGCACTGGCTGCCTGTCGTCTTTCGGGTGCGCTTCAAGGTGCTAGTTGTCATCTTCAAAGCGCTCCATGGCTCGGGACCTAGCTATCTGCGGGATCGGATCCTGCCCCATACATCCTCACGGCCGATTCGCTCCCACAGAGAGGGACTTCTCTGGGTGCCGTCCACTAGACTTTGTCAGCGGGCGACGCCCAGGGGAAGGGCTCTCTCTGTGGCGGGCCCGGCCCTCTGGAACGACCTTCCCCCCGATATTAGGACGACCACGGACCTCCGCTCCTTCCGTCTCAAATTAAAAACACACTTTTTCTGCTTGGCCGGCCTAGGTTAGTCTCTTCTTTTAGGGTTTTCTTAGGGAATGATTGTTTTAATGGGGTTAAGGGGTTTTTAGGATAGTTTGTATTTTATAGTTGTTTTAGCGCAGGATATGATTTAATGTGATTTTAATTTTGTACTTTGTTCTATGTTATCTGTTCTTAATTTACCTGTGCCCCGCCTCGAGTCCCTCTGGGGAGAGAGAGCGGGTTAGAAATAAAATTTATTATTATTATTTATTATTTATTATGTGGACAAATGGTTTCAGGAACAATGGAGAGTGGATCCAGCAAACGTCATTGCATTCAGTTGATCTTTTTTTACTTCTGCATTTCATTAAGTCCCCGTATCCAGCTGTCATATTGATTCTAATTACATACATGGGGTTTAGTTAATTTAATGGCTTGAGTCCTCTTGACTACGAAAGTCAAATCCAACGGGACACAACCACGCAGCTGTCCTAGTCATCATATGAACTGGTTTCCCATACTTTCTTCCAAGATGGCCTTCGATTCCACGGAGTTTCCTAGGAATTTCTCATCTCAGTGCAAACCAGGCCAAACCCTGCTTAGCTTACTCACTCACAGAAAGTGACTGCCAGCCCTTTCCAATGGTAGCCTTGGAGAAAAGCAAAGTCATGTCTTGTTTTTACCAGTACAACTTGTGGCAACACCCAGCCAATGTTGCCTGATCTGCAAAAGCCAAACCAGGGTTTGCTCAGAGCCTCACTTTAAAAAGCAGTGGCAAAAAAAACAAAAAACAAAAACCTGCTAAGAAAATGACAAGGCTATGCCCATAAAATAATCAGGACTCAAACTTGACTTGAAGACTTTATCTCTGTAAGCTTCTTCCTAATAATAATTAATAAATAATAATTTATTACATTTATAAACCGCCCCCTCTCCCCAAAGGGACTCGGGGCGGTGTACAGGAGAATTAAAAAACCATCTAAAAACATACAATACAAACAAAGTTAAAAGCGAATTAAACTACCCTGTACTAAAATTTAAGAACCTTAAAATTTCTACCCATTAAAGCCCAATAGGCAATTTGAGAAAACAGACTGGGACGAGAGGCGTAAATTAGGCCAAGCCGGCCTGATGGAACAAATAGGTTTTTACTTTTTGGCGGAAGGAGCGGAGGTCCGTGGTCGTTCTAATATCCGGTCGTTCCAGAGGGTCGGGCCCATCACAGAGAAGGTCCTTCCCCTGGGCGTCGCCCACTGGCATTGTCTAGTGGACGGCACCCGGAGAAGTCCCTCTCTGTGTGAGCGAATCGGCCGAAGGGATGTATGGGGCAGGATACGATCCCGCAAATAACTAGGTCCTGTGCCATGGAGCGTTTTAAAGATGATAATCAACACCTTGAAATGCACTCGAAAGGCCACAGGCAGCCAGTGCAGCTCGCGCAGGAGTGGTGTTACATGGGAGTATCTAGTAACTCCCATAACTGCCCGCGCGGCCGCGTTCTGGACCAGCTGTCGCCTCTGAGTGCATCTCAAGGGGAGCCCCATGTAGAGACCATTGCAGTAGTCCAGACGAGACATCACAAGCGCATGAGTGACCATGCGAAGGGTGTCCCGGTCCAATAGGGGACGCAACTGGCGCACCAGGCGAACCTGGTAGAATGCCCCACTGGCCACGGCTGTTTTCTTCATGATTGTCCTTCTTGAGGTAGGCTTCCTCATAACCCTCATTAATATTTTTTTAAGCCAAGGTTAGGGAAGGATTTTAAAAAGGACGTGGTGGCTCAGTGGCTAAGACGTTGAGCTGGTCGATCGGAAAGGCCGGTGGTTCGAATCCCTAGCGCCGCGTAATGGATTGAGCTCCCATTACTTGTCCCAGCTTCTGCCAACCTGGCAGTTAGAAAGCATGTAAAAAATGCAAGTTGAAAAATAGGGACCACCTTTGGTGGGAAGGGAACAGTGTTCCTTGCACCTTTGGCATTTGGTCATGCCGGCCACATGACCACAGAGACATCTTCGGACAGCGCTGGCTCTTCGGCTTTGAAATAGAGATGAGCACCGCCCCCTAGAGTCAGGAATGACTAGCATGCATGTGCAAGGGGAACCTTCCCCTTTAGGTAGGATTTTAACACATCCTTTGTTTGCACTGTGTTCCTCTTGTTTCCATTCTTTTATGGCCTACACAGTCATTCCATCGATTGATGATGATGATGATGAAGAAGAATGAGGATGGGAGGTCGTTCCATTGTTCCTATTAGGCCTGCCACTCCAGATTCCTCCAGGAGGAAAAAGAAGAATGGGATCAAATCGAAGCTTTGTCTTAGACGGTGGAGCTAGAAGGAGGAAGCCATCCGAGAAAGGTCTAAGCAGATGCTTTGAGGCTTGCTCGGGCCTTCGGTTGCCATGGAAACTTACAGCTCGACTCCTGCAAGGCCCACCGGTTGCTTTTTTCCCTGCCAGACCCGCATCTCACTCCTTTGGAAGACTCCCACCCCCAATCTAAACACCGGGACTGGGGGGGGGGCTCACACCCCCAGCCTTGGGCTCAGCCCGCCAGTGATGGGGAAAATTGGATTTCTCTGAGCTCTGAGCGCCCCCTTGTGGCCCTATGTAGCCATGCATTCACCTCCTTCAATTTCGAAGCCGATTTTTCATGCCCACTGGTTCGGATTAGCTGGCTGGGGAATTCTGGGAGTTGAAGTCCACCAGTCTTAAAAGAGCCAACTTTGCAGACCCCTGGATTAGACTGATTTGTCATTAGTGTTTCATACAAAGGAGGTTGCTTTCTTTGGGGTTTTAAATGCCTTTTTATGGGACAAAACCTGGGCATAATTCAGAGTTGGGTGTGATTCACGATGACGTAGGGTGGGGTAAAGTGGTCGAGACAGCAGCCACAATGGTGCGATCTACGTTTTGACCCCTCCTGCAGACTCTGCTGTTGCGATTGGAGCAGCCTTTTAATCCTGTGCACAATGAAATAAATAATGCAGTCACATTTAGCCAGAAGACTTTGGTTGCCCCAGTGTAAAACACATGTGGAGACTCTAGAAAGAGTGCAGAGAAGAGCAACAAGATTAGGAGAATGGAGGCTCAAACGTATGAAGAACGGTTGCAGGAACTGGGTATGTCTAGTTTAATGAAAAGAAGGACCAGGGGAGACATGATAGCAGTGCTCCTATATCTCAAGGGTTGCCACAAGGAAGAGGCAGTCAAGCTATTCTCGAAAGCACCTGAGAGCAGGGCAAGAGGCAATGTATGGAAACTAATCAAGGAGAGAAGCAACCTGGAATTAAGGAGACATTTCCCGACAGTGAGAACAATTAATCAGTGGAACAATTTGCCTCCAGAAGTTGTAGATGCTCCATCACTGGATGTTTTTAAGAAAAGACTGGACAACCATTTGTCTGAAATGGCATAGGGTTTCCTGCCTGAGCAGAGGGTTGGACTAGAAGACCTCCAAGGTCCCTTCCAACTCTGTTATTCTGTGTTCTATTCTGTATTCTGTTGTCTGCATCCAACCCATTGAATTTGCATGTAGGTCATGGAAATGGCCAAAGTCCCATAATGGGTTAATTCCAAATAACTCTCTTTCAGATGCCGCCCATGCAGATGGCAAAGAACTGGGATCCCATAATTGCATTGGCTGGACCTCAGAGGGAGTCTGTTTCGAATTAACGGAGATTTCCCAACTTTTTCCAAAGGCAGCCCCATGCACAATGCTGTGTAATAATCCAGCTCGGAAATGACTGAAGTGTGAATAAATATTTGGGCAAGGCTGACACTTTTACGGAGCTGGTTGAGGTTATTTTCCCCCGACCTATTTTTTTCCTTTTCGCTGTTTTATATACATTTCTTTCTGTACCTTCTTAGCCACCCAAGAGTTATTTGACTAACTGGGGGCCGATATGTACATTTGCAGAGTGATTTCATAAATAGCACCCTCAGCGGATGGAAAGTGTTGCAAGGGAGTGAAGTCACTTGGGCTTTGTCACAGGAGAACCTCAGGCAGAGAGAGGCACCTGAGGGTTTGGGGAGGAACCTTCCCTTGCAGGATGGACCCCTCATAATTCAGCAAATGGACCAACCATGTCTAATAGCTCTGTCTTGTCTGGACTGAGTCTCAGTTTGCTAACCTTCCTCTAAGCCAGGGGTGTCAAACTCAGGGGTGGGATTCAAATAATTTAACAACTGGTTCTCTGCCCTAATAACTAGCTGGGTCGGCGTGGCTTGGTGGTCATGTGACTTGATGGGCATGGCCAACTCACTCAGGTCGATGGGCGCTTTGCCGTAGTTGTTACAATGGAATAAGGGTTAACCGGAGAGGCAGTTTCTGTAAGCAGGGCAACAAAGATGAGGCTAGAAACAACGCCAGAATGTTTCCTTCCTTCCTGCCTTCCTTACAGAACAAGAAGCAATGGGTGGAAACTAATCAAGGAGAGAAGCAACTTAGAACTGAGGAGAAATTTCCTGATAGTTAGAACAATTCATCTATGGAACACCTTTCTCCAGAAGTTGTGAATGCCCCAACACTGGAAGTCTTTAAGAAGATGTTGGACAGCCATTTCTCTGAAATGGTATAAGGTTCCTGCCTAGGCTGGGGGGTTGGACTAGAAGACCTCCGAGGTCCCTTCCAACTCTGCTATTGTATTGTATTGTATCTGTGTCACCTGATTGGTGCTCCTGGTTTCTGTAGTCTGCATTTTTTTCCCTCTGGAAATCCATTTCTAATCCCACACCATTCAAAGGTGGAATATGGCATAAGTAACATATGGTTATCTATTCAAGTGACCAGATGTGGACCAGATGAACCTTTAGATATTTTTTTTACTTAAAAAGGATTTCCCCCCCCCCCCCTTGTTATTCTATACTAATAATCATCACCCACATTCATAACACACCCAAGGGAGTCACATACTGTGGGTTGGCTTAAGGACAAGATTGTGCAGCTGGAGATAAACTTAAGGACTTCTGGTTGCTCACTGGTTGAACATTCAATTATCGGTTTGGATCCCTTCTATTTTGCGGTTGAAGGATTGAACTTCAATTGTCCGTTTGGATCCTTCTTGTCTTCTTGTTCCTCCTCTTCCATGCCTAAGACACGAACTAGAACTCACCATCTCCTGGTTGGTTAGCCCCAAATCTCCCAGCTGGCTTTCATGCCTAAAGTGGGACTAGAACTCACCGTCTTCCAATTGTTAGGCTGGAGTAACTGGTGATTGCTTGTCTCACAGGCAGGAAGTCCATTCATCGTCGCACCTTAACCTGCCTGCATGGCATGGGGAGAATCTCAACACTCATCCACCTCATTGAGAAACCGATGAGAGAGAGTTACCGCTTGTAGATGTTACATCACCTGCCTGGATGCATCTCCAGTCTTAAGAGTAAATCAGGGCAACCTACTATGCCCAACCTAAGTGAGACCGCTTAGACCAGGGGTGTCCAAACTTGGGAACTTGAAGACTTGTGGGCTTCAACTTTCAGAATTCCCCAGCCAGCCATGCTGGCTGGGGAATTCTGGGAGTTGAAGTCCACAAGTCTTCAAGTTCCCAAGTTTGGACAACCCTGGCTTAGACCAAAGGTTTTGGGTTTGTTTTTTTTTGTTTTCAGTCCAGCAAATAATAAATTGAGGATAGCAAAATGTCGGGGCTGCAGCCCTTGAGTTTGATGGAGAGGAAAAAGATGAAACAACTGAGCTGGATTCCTGTTTGATTTCCAGAACTCCTTGATCTCCAGTCACAACTGGTATGGAGGTCAACCACATCCTCCTTTTAGACTGCTACTGCCACTCAGGAAATGTGTCACTCTGCCTTGAGGGAGGCTTCACAGAACCGCAGAAATAAAGGTATGTGTGGAGCAGTGGTGGGTTCCTTAACCGGTTTACTACCAGTTTGCTGAGAGGGCATTTTGAGTGTGCCCTGCTCGCTTCGCTTCTGTGCGCACCAGTGGTGGGTTTCAAAATTTTTTAGAACCTCTTCCGTAGGTGTGGCCTGCTTTGTGGGAGTGGCTTGCCGGCCATGTGACTGGGTGGGAGTGGCTTGCCGGCCATGTGACTGGGTGGGAGTGGTTTGGCAGTCATATGACTGAGTGGGCATGGCCAACTTGTAAAATGTGGTGAAACTCACTTAACAACGTTCTTGCTTAGCAACCAAACTGTTGGCTCGGAAACTGGCATTTGAAGCACGCAAGTCTTAAAGCTGTCAAGTGACAAGACCCTTGCACCCCTAACTCTTTAGGGAAAAAAACTCCAGGAGTGTTCAAACGTGACAGCTTTAAGACTTGTGGACTTCAACTCCCAGAATTCCTCCTCTCGCTCTTCCTCTGGATGATGGGCGGATGGGCGGAGGGAGGGAGCCAGAACCAGTTCTAAACGGCACTGGAGATGTGTGGAACCTCTTCTATGGAAGAGCTTAGAACTGGAAGGAACTCACCCAGCACGCTTTGCTGTGCATATGCAGCTTACTGAAAACTGTTCTGCGCATATGCAGAAACAGGCCAGCGAAGGCAGAAGAGACCGGGAAATCATTTCGGGTGTGTGGCAGGTCTGAGTTGCTGCTGGTTCCAGAGACCAAGGCTGCCATACAGTGGTGGGTTTATGCAGGCTCGCACCTACTCGCGAGAGCCGGTTGGTGAAATTTTAGAGAACCGGTGAGAGGGGTTTCCACCGGTGTACCTGGAAGTAAATCTGGCCTGCCGCTGCCAGTGACCCAACGGGAAGGAAAGGAAAGGAAAGGAAAGGAAAGGAAGGAAGGAAGGAAGGAAGGAAGGAAGGAAGGAAGGAAGGAAGGAAGGAAGGAAGGAAAGAAAGAATTTATCATCACAATTGAGTCCAAAATTTTGGTTGCTAAACAAGAGCGTTGTTAAATGAGTTTCACCACATTTTAAAAGGTGGCCACTCCCACCCTGTCACATGACTGCCAAGCCACGCCCACAAAATAGGCCACACCTACAGAGTAGGTTCTAAAATAATTTGAAACCCACCACTGCTGCCATACCACTACCGGTTTGGTCAAACTGGTGCAAACTGGTGGGGAGCCATACTCTCCTGTTCTTCAAGGAAGCTTTGTGAATTTCAGCCTATCTTTTATTGCACTTGGATTACGTCCGGCCACCAGCTTCAATGTACTGTATTGACTTAACTCAGCAGGAGACCCATCTTCCACTGCTCTCAAAACCAGGGAGCGGATTCCTTTTTTGGGGGGGGTGGGGTGGAGGAAGGGTGGGATGAAAGGTAGACCTAGTTCTACCTCCCTCTTTGTTGCTAAACTACTTTCCCAACATGCAGCAAGGTGCAAAAATCAGAATTGGGAATTGCATCGTACTACAACAGTCATGCAGATTTGGTAACATGGATATACATTTACTCAGTGAAGGTTCTGGAGATGATCTCATAGGCTGGGTTTGCGTAACAGCAAAATTAGGCCACTTACAAAAATGACAGGTTTTTTTCCCTTCCAAATTTGGAAATGCTCTGAGAAGCTGAAGTCATAAAGAAATCCGTGTGAACTCATTATTATTATTATTATTATTTTAAAAAAAGTTGAGCTCTCCTCCTAGGTGGTTTGTGGCCTCCTCACAGGTGCCAACTCGCAACTTGAAGCCCCTTGCACAAAAGGGAAGGACAATTTGTGGTTCAATTCTGTTCACACCACATGCTGTGCCCAGACAAAGAAATCACATTGTGGCTTAATGTGACTGCCCTAACTTAACTGTATCACACCTGGCTAGGGTTGGAACACTCAGGTTCTTAGCATCTCACAATCTTTTTTTTAAAGGAGGTATTTCCAAAACTGGGCAATGATGCTCCTGAAATTTATTACCATTCAGAAGTGGAAGGTAGTCAGCCCCACAGTTCACTTGAGCCAGCTTGTTCTGATTATTTATTTATTTCAATTTGTAAATTGCGCCTATCTCCATAGAATGGATACCCGGCTGTCCATGGAAGATCAAGTGACAGCCGTGGCCAGGAGGGCGTTTTACCAGGTTCGCCTGGTACGCCAGTTGCGCCCCCTATTGGATCGGGACGCCCTTCGCACAGTCACTCATGCTCTCGTGACATCCCGACTGGATTATTGCAACTCTCTCTACATGGGGCTCCCCTTGAGGTGTACCCGGAGGCTTCAGTTGGTCCAGAATGCAGCCGCGCGAGCAATTATGGGCACCTCTAGGTTTGCCCATGTAACACCGCTGTTGCGCGAGCTGCACTGGCTACCTGTCGTCTTCCGGGTGCGCTTCAAGGTGTTAATTACCATCTTCAAAGCGCTCCATGGCTCGGGACCTAGCTACCTGCGGGATCGGATCCTGCCCCATACATCCTCACGGCCGATTCGCTCCCACAGAGAGGGACTTCTCCGGGTGCCGTCCACTAGACTTTGTCAGCGGGCGACGCCCAGGGGAAGGGCCTTCTCTGTGGCGGGCCCAGCCCTCTGGAATGACCTTCCCCCCGATATCAGGACAACCACGGACCTCCGCTCCTTCCGCTTAAAATTAAAGACGCACTTTTTTCGTCTGGCCGGCCTTGGGTAGTCTCTTTTTAGGTTAGGGTTTTTTAGGGGTAATTTTTAGTTTAGTTTATGGGTTTTAGCGCAGGATCTATTTAATCTATTTTTAACTCTGTATTTTGTATTTGTTTGTGGTTTATTTGTATTTTTAATTGCCTGTGCCCCGCCTCGAGTCCCCTTGGGGAGAGAGAGCGGGATATAAATTAAAATTATTATTATTATTATTATTATTATTAGAAATGGACTCAGGGCAGTGTACAGATAAATCTACCATAATAAATAATAACATATACAATGATTGAGGCTTCCCAAGACTTCTTGTCCTGACAAAATACTCTTTTAGTAACTTATTGTCAATTCTGCTCATTAACATCCAGCAAAGTCTTTCAAGGGAGGATTTACAGTCACAGACCTTATCTGGCTTGGAGAGCTGCCAGGTCGATCTCTGCAGAACTTGGCAAGGAGTCTCGGAGAGTTATGAACCAATTCATATATATATATATATATTCAAATATTCAATTAAGTGAACTAACTGTCTCCTGCAAAATCCACTCCCCTTTTACTCCTCTTTTATTCTCTATGGGAGGGACCGTTCATCATCCACCTGTGGCCTCACTCCCAAGTGGACCCCTGTTCTTTATCTGTTCCCTTCGTTTGACAACTCTGTGCATGCGCACACTGGAAACAGGCTCCAGCTGTTCCTCTGCCTCACTGATCTCTTGACTCTGAAGGCAGCTGATAACTGTCAGACGGCCCTGGCTCCATCTCTGCCTCCGACACAGAGCCCTCCTCAGAGCCTTCCCCAGACTCCAGGACTGGCCCATGTTCCTCCCCAACCCTCCTCACTGTCTGAATCTGCTGGCCACTGGCAGGCCACAACACAACTACCAGCTAGCTGTTGACTTATAACCAGCCTCCCCAGAGCTATTTATGATCCCATTTCTCAAGTTTTGAAGTCATCCCACCCTCTGTGGTCATGTGAACATATTTTGGCCCTTCTCAGTGGCCTGCGGTCGTGTGAATCTTGATTTTCAAAACATTTTTTGGGGAAACCAACCAACATCAGTGTCTTGCATAAGAACACCCAGTGGCTTAAATGGGTTCACTTAACAACCACCGCAAAAAAGTTTGCAAAATTGGGTGTGGCCAAATGGTGACCTCTTAACAACTGCCACAACTCAAGACCATAATTCCAGGGTCAATTATGGTGGTAAGACAAGGACTATTAATCAGTGGAACAATTTGTAAATGCTCCAACACTGGAAGTATTTAAGAAGAGATTGGATAACCATTTGTCCAGAATAGTATAGTATCTGCTGTTTGGGGAGAGAGTTGGATTAGAAGACCTCCAAGATCCCTTCCAACTATTCTCTCCTCTCCTCTCCTCTCCTCTCCTCTCCTCTCCTCTCCTCTCCCCTCCCCTCCCCTCCCCTCCCTCCCCTTCCCACCTCTTCTTCTATATCCTGAAACTGAACTCTGAGGAAGGATGCTAGAGGGTTAGTTGAATGCAACTTAAGAAGACATTTGTCCAAAGGCAAAATATGATAATACTGATTTTGCAAAGATAAACAATCCTGCAAGGTACAAGATGAAGCTCTGAGCCTCTGGGCTTGTTGGAAGCAATGAACCAAGCAGTCTTCAAATCTTGCCTCTTGACTCGTGCAGAGAAGCACCTGGGTCTGTGACCCGGCGATGCCAAGGATTTCTATACCTCTGGCTGCCCAATCAATTGCTGAATCGAAACCATTTCTAAACCTGGGACCGGCTGAGGATAACACAAGTGGCTAATTGCAGGCTCCGACTGTGAACCAAGAGCTCATCTCGGCTAATGGAAGATTTTATCCTTTGTTTCTCTGCATGATTTCCTGTTCCACCAAGGAGCCTCCGTTGGGAGGGGTTGGTGGATAATTGAGCAGCCTCTCTATCAATGGAGCTTTCGGGCATTTTCAAGGCCAAACGTTGCAGCCAGTGAAGTCCTTGGGGGGTCTCAAGCAACCTATTTCCAGAGGCGAACTTTGGAAACGAAACACAAACTTGCTCAATTCCTGGAGCACATTACAGTAGGCAAAAATTACCTGGGACTTCAGGTGGAGGAGTCCGCTTCCTCTTCCACTGGTCTTCCCAAAACTGCTTTGCCATCCTATGTGAGAAATCAGTGGAATCTTAGCAGCTGCCTAAGACTCAAAGCGACTCTTTTCCAATCCAGACTCTCAAAAGTTTTCTTTAACAAGATTTATTAAGGAGAAAGAGACAGGGCTGCAAGCATTTCAGCAACCAAACTATTTCTCCTTTGGAACGAACCAATACACCCCCCCCCACACACCATACACGAAAGTGGAGATGCTCCTTTTCCAACCAGCTTCCATTGATGTAGTGTGGAAGCTTCCATTGAGCTACTGATAAGGGGGAAGTTTGCAGCTGGCAGTTTACAGAGCGGTCTCCACAACCTTTATCCACCTGGAGTCTACACACGGGTGTATTGTATGTAATGTAAAAACTGAAGAAAGTGATTGCAAGGAGAAAGCCCTCTTCCATTCCTTCCTGGGCTGGCTGGGGAATTCTGGTAGTTGAAGTCCATACATCTGAAAGATGCCCAGGTTGAGAAACACCGTTCTCTCTCTCTTTTTAAATTCAAGGTTGTTTTTTTTTTAAATACAAATTATACATATTATAGGAACAAAGTGTTGTCTGGGTCTTTTATTTTACATCCTCTCATTTACATAGTCCTTTACATCATGGTTTTGCTTTCACTTTCCGCCAAATTATTCTCTTCTGTCATTTTTCATCTGTATAGTTATTTTTTTTTTGTCTTAGTACATAAACAATATCTTCAATTGCCGCTTCAAAATTGCATCAAATTTTCATTTCTTATTTTCTCCATTGGTATATTTTGCTAGAAACACCATCCTCCTGCTTCTCCCATGAGTGAAGAGGCCTTGAGGGGAACATACAATACAATACAATACAATACAATACAATACAATACAATACAATACAATACAATACAGTACAATACAATAACCTATGGTACCTAGCCTTAGTTTTTAGTAGAGAAATTTTGACATTGGTTTTACGGGTTAGTTTTAATGGGGTAGATTTTAGCACAGGGTGGTAATTTAATATAGTTTTAAGTATTTATGTATTTATTTTGTGATATATTATGCTTTTTACATTTCCTGTGCACCGCCCCGAGTCCCTTCGGGGAGAGGGGGCAGTTAATAAGTCGAAATAATAATAATAATAATAATAATAATAATAATAATAATAATAATAATAATAATAATAATAATAATAATAATAATAATACAATACAATACAATAGCAGAGTTGGAAGGGACCTTGGAGGTCATCTAGTCCAACTCTCTACCTAGGCAGGAAGCCCTTTACCGTTTCAGGCAAATGGCTATCCAATTGGATGTGAGGCAGGCACCATATAAAGAGGTGGAAATGGGGAAAACATCCAATTAAGGGTTATTGCAGGAATCAGCTACGATCTACCTATCTAACTGCAGTGGTCAGAGTGCAGGCTACTTCTGCTGACTGCTGGCTGCCTGCAATTTGGCAGTTCAAATCTCACCAGGCTCAAGGTTGACTCAGCCTTCCAGCCTTCCGATGGGGGTAAAGCGAGGACCCAGATGGTTGGGGGGGGGGCAATAGGCTGACTCTGTAAACTGCTTAGAGAGGGCTGTAAAACACTGTAAAGCAGCATATAAGTCTAAGTGCTAGTGCTAACTACCTACCACCCACCCACCTTATTCATCTCTGCCTCCCTCCTTCCCAGTCACAAACAAAAGAACATCTTGAAGAGGAGAATTGTGAGTTCCAATAGAATCAGAGCAAAATTAAGGATGTTTTCCCTCCTTCCCCCGAGAAGAAGTCATTTATTTACAGGTCATTGAGCAAAGCATCTGTACAATGTCCAGTTTGAAGGTCAATGGGGGCACACCCAGTTGACTCAGTCATGTTGCCTTCCAGAGGGAATGACATCCCTGTGTACATGCAGAGACTAATCATCCGTGGGGAATAGATATTCTGTTATGGAAACCATGGGTCTATGCTTGGAAAAAGAGGATAAGGAACATGGGTTGTGGTTGACCCCAGTGATGGATGGATAGCCTTCTGCAGGTGCAGTGGATGGATTGATTAACCCCCAAAATGCAATCTAGAAACCCTGTCATTTAGCATTCTTATCCAGAGGTGGGCTACTACAGGTTTGCCTGGGTTCAGAAGAACCCTTAGCAAACGTTATGGCTGGTTCGGAGAACCTCCAAATCCCACCACGGGCTGGCCCCATTCACCCCCTCCCCTCCCCTCCCAGGGATCTCCATGTGGCCCATTTTGGGGGTGAGTGCAGGGGCCACCTGGAGGTTCAGGAAGGGCAGGGATGTCCAAACTTGGGAACTTTAAGACTTGTGGACTTCAACTCCCAGAATTCCCCAGCCAGCTATGCTGGCTGGGGAATTCTGGGAGTTGAAGTCCACAAGTCTTAAAGTTCCCAAGTTTGGACATCCCTGAGGTAGGGGGAAAATGGGCCTCCCAGAAGGCCTCCAGAGCCCAGGGGAGGCAGTTTTAACCCTCCCAGAGGCCCGAGGAAAGCCCCTAGAGCTTGGGAAAGGTGAAAACGCCGCCCCTGCCATGGTGCAGGAGGCCAGCTGGGCCACGCCCATCATGACCACACCCACACGCCCAGTAAGCGAGCAGAGGACCCATTGCTGAAATTTTTGAAGCCCACCCCATGTCCTATCCATGCACTAGATTGCTCCTGTGGTGACCCTCAGTGTGCATCACAATATTTTTTTTCTACGCAAGCAAGGATTCAAGGCTAAGGTTAAAGCACATCTGTTGCCCATCGAGAAATGCTGGTATCTTTGTTAATCTGGGGACCTTCCAAGCTGAGATCACAAATGACCAAAGATGGAGACTTGAGAAGGTCTGAACGGAGGACTGTTGGCAGCAAAGGGAACGGTTGGCTTCCTGTTTTGTTTTGTTTTTTTTCTTCAATAAAACTCTAATTATGGACCAGGCCAGTAATAACAGAGTAGAGACTTTGGCTCTGGCCACAGCTGGAACAACACAATTTTGGTGGAGCTGCAAGATCCACAGGAGGACATCTTGGCATTTCATCAGACATACGGAGCATGAATCCTCCACCGAGAAGCAAACATATAAATCAGGGTTGGGTTCCTGCCAGTTCTAGCCTCTTCTATAGAAGAGGTTCCACAAATCTACAGGGCCGTTTAGAACCGGTTCCAGCTCCCTCCCCCCGCCCATCCGCCCATCATCAAGAGGAAGAGCGAGAGGAGGAATTCTGGGAGTTGAAGTCCGTAAGTCTTAAAGCTCTCAAGTTTGAACACTCCTGGGGGTTTTCCCCCCCGCAAAGGATGAAGGGTGCAAGGGTCTTGTCACTTGACAGCTTTAAGACTTGCGTGCTTCAAATGCCAGAGTTCCTGAGCCAACATTTTGGCTGCTAAGCAAGAACGTTGCTAAGTGAGTTTCACCACATTTTACAAGTTGGCCACGCCCACCCAGTCACATGACTGCCAAGCCACTCCCACCCAGTCACATGGCCGGCAATCCACTCCCACAAAGCAGGCCACACCTACAGAAGAGGTTCTAATTTTTTTTGAAACCCACCAGTGATATAAATGCATGTCTCTGCGTGCATGAAGAACGTGATTTCAAAACGAGGCCAATAATGTGCAAGAGAGGATTTCAGGCCATGTTGCACATAAAGAATAGAAAGGAAAAGCTGAGATTGACGAAAAAGAGCTGAAGATTTAGTCTCTTTAAGCACAGGAGGTCTTTCTAGTCATACCTGACAACACTGCCTGTTGTCAGTCCAACAGAGATTGGACTGCCATTTGCCGGAAATGGTGTAGGGTCAGAGGGGGGGGTTGGACTAGATGACCTACAAGGGCTCTTCCAACTCTGTCATGTTTGCGGATTTCAATACAATAAAATACAATAGCAGAGTTGGAAGGGACCTTGTAGGTCTTCTAGTCCAACCCCCTGCGTGGGCAGGAACCTTATACCATTTCAGACAAATGACTATCTAACATCTTCTTAAAGACTTCCAGGGTTGGGGCATTCACAACTTCTGGAGGCAAGCTGTTCCAGAGGTTAATTGTTCTAACTGTCAGGAAATCCTTAGTTCTCCTTAGTTCTAAGTTGCTTCTCTCCTTGATTAGTTTTCACCCGTTGCTTCTTGTCCTGCCCCCAGGTGCCTTGGAGAATAGTTTGACTCCCTCTTCTTTGTGGCACCCTCTGAGATATCGGAACACTGCTATCATGTCTCCCCTGGTCCTTCTCTTCATCAAACTAGACCTACCCAGTTCCTGCAACCGTTCTTCATATGTTTTAGTCTCCAGTCCCCTAATCATCTTGGTTGCTCTTCTCTGCACTCTTTCCAGCGTCTCCACGTCTTTTCTACATCGTGGCGACCAAAACTGTATGCAGTATTCCAAGTGTGGCCTTACCACACTTCAGTAGAAGAGAATATCTGTATATTCTCAAGGTAGAACCATGGTCAAATTTGCATGACCAAAGCTTTACGGCTGTTGCATTGCACAACGTTTTTGGGTTGTATTGTATTTTATTTATATTTTGCTCCCCACATCCTCAAAGGTCCCAAAACATTTCAGTGTGTTGGGTTAGAATTATACGGTTTGGGGATGAGTCTCCGATAACCATCTGCCATCATCACCTTTCCCTCCCACTCTTTCCCTGGTGAACATTCCCCTGGGAATGTTAACCTAGTGGCCAGCGGTTATCTGTTTATCCTACAGCTTTCAGATGCCTGGAAATGTTTTAGGTTCAACAGTTTGATTTGTCTAGTGGGTTGTGTGTTTTCCCTTCCTCCTTTCCTTGAGTTTATTTTCTTAATGAGTTTTCTTCTTCAACAAAAACAATTTGAACCACAGTGGTCACGATCCACTAAACGCAACTCTTCTTCTTCGTTCTTGGAGAACTCGAAGTTGTCACATCTGTGGCTTGTGGCCAGAAGCATTCTGAGCTTGTGGGCTCCCTTAATTGCTTTGCTTGCAAACAGGAACTTCAGCCTGGCAAACGGCCTCTGCTCTAACCATCAGGCTCCACAGTCTTTTCAGGACTGTAAGTGGGAGCTTGGGAACAAGTGCTTTTTCAGGGGGCTGAATTCCCCCCCCCCAAACTTTTTAACTCTTTCCTTCTTTTCTTGAAGATCTAAGCTCCTAAGATTGGTGGTACCTTTAGAAATAACAAGCCATTTTTTGAAAAAGTGGGGTTTTTTTTTCTGGTTGCAGAAGGAATTGCTACAGTGGTCTTGCTTTTAAAAGGAAGGTTTTGTCTTTGAATTTGAATTTATTTGACTTTTATACCGCCACCTATCTCCCCGAAGGGACTCAGGGCGGTGCACAGGAAATTAAAACAAGTATAAACATATAAATAAATAGACACGCCATAAATAATACACACAATAAAAACTGATTAAATTTAGAATACCCTGTGCTAAAAAGTCACTAAAAATCCCACTAATTAAAACCTTATATCAATTTAAAACACAGTCATTATAAGATGGTCTCGGGGACTAGGCTGGCTTGATGGAAAAAGTGCGTCTTCAGACGCTGGCGGAAGAGGCGGAGGTCCGTGATGGTTCGGAGTTCGAGGGGAAGGTTGTTCCAGAGGGCTGGGCCCGCCACGGAGAAGGCCCTTCCCCTGGGGGTCGCCAACCGGCATTGCCCGGCCGACGGCACCCAGAGGAGACCCTCTCTATGGGAGCGAATCGGTCGGAGGGATGTATGAGGTAGGAGACGGTCTCGCACATAACTTTGCCACTTTTTTGGGGGGAGATTGTAGCTCTGCTACCCTGGATAGTAAAACTGAATGCTGTCGTGTACAGAGAGCCAACTGAACATACCGAGTTAATCTAAAATGAGATTGATTGCGAGTCCAAATATTCCTGGAATCCACGCAGCCGTTATCTTAGTCCACTTTGGGAACTAAATCACCATATTAAGGAATAATATAATTTATTTGCCTGGGTATGGCATATGTAGGTCAGGGGTCTCCAAACTTGGCAACTTTAAGACTTGTGGACTTCATAACTGGCTGAGGAATTCTGGGAGTTAACCCTTAGCACTTAGGCACTGCTTCACAATGGCTTTTACAGCCCTCTCTAAGCGGTCAGCCTATTGACCTCAACAATCTGGGTCCTCATTTTACCCACCTCAGAAGTACGGAAGGCTGAGTCAATATTAAGCCAGTGAGGATCGAACTGCTGGCAGTGGACAGAGTTTGCCTGCAATACTGCATTCTAACCACTGCGTCACCATCCTTCCCACCTAATCTACTTGAGTTTGCATGCTTTCAGACTGCTCGGAAGACCTACATGCTGGTAGTCTCAAAGGTCCTTTTTCAAAAGGCAACTGGACTTATTTTTCCCGGAGGAGGAGGAGGAGGAGGGAGGAGGAGGAGGAGGAGGAGGAGGAGGAGGAGGAGGAGGAAGAGAAGAAGAAGAAGAAGAAGAAGAAGAAGAAGAAGAAGAAGAAGAAGAAGAAGAAGAAGAAGAAGAAAAAGAAGAAGAAGAAGAAGAAGAAGAAGTAGTTGTTTTGCTTCTCATCTAAAAAGCTTGGACTGAAGTCAGAACTGAAGCTGCTTCTTCTTCTTCTTCTTCTTCTTCTTCTTCTTCTTCTTCTTCTTCTTCTTCTTCTTCTTCTTCTTCTTCTTCTTCTTCTTCTTCTTCTTCTTCTTCTTCTTCTTCTTCTTCTTCTTCTTCTTCTTCTTCTTCTCCGGGAAAAAAACAGCCCACTTGCCCTTTGAAAAACCACTTTTGAGACAACCATGACCTAGATGACTGAGAATCTCCACAGTCTCTAAATACTGAGAGGTGGCCACAGTAGAAATTACTTCCTGGCAGTAACCTGCCTTCTCTTCAACACAGCTTTCTTCTCGGGAATAATTCAATCTGTTTGGGTGTCATTGCCCCTTGCTGGCCAGTGAGACTTTCGGAGTCCAGCAGGGTGTGTTGTGAATGAAGGCCGATCCAGCGTGCTCCTTGTTGGGCCAAGGGTTAAAGAATTAAACCTGCCCACAGCTTCTCTGCCAACTCCTTGCAGGCAGTCCCAAAATGAGCAACGGTCTGAGGACAGTGGCTGTTCCCTCTAGCCCCACATCCGGACTCTCCATCGTTCTAAAAAAACATATGTGCACAGAGCTCACTCGCGAACCTCCCTCCTTCACAGTAAGTTCTCCAGCCATCAGAGGGCACAACAGATAGAAGTTCGGAGAGTGAAGGAGCCAGGAAAGGATCAAAACACTTGAGAAGACACCAGCTGCGAGGTAAAACTTCCTTGATTCTCCTTTTGTAGCATTGCCGCGCAATAAGAATGTAGACTGGTGATTCTGTTTGTCTTGCTCTTCTCAGATCTGGAGAAAGGATGCAGCCTCCTTGTTTTTACTTCCGTATTAACTCTGCAGGTTGGGTTAGATTAAGGATGCTAGAGGCAAAGAGGATTCATTGCATTTCTTTAGCCCGGTGGGGGTTATTTGATCTCCCAGTTTTCTGGATTGACACCGTGGCTAAGACGCTCAGCTTGTCGATCAGAAAGGTCAGCAGTTCGAATCCGCAGCGCCGCGTAACGGAGTGAGCTCCCGTTCCTTGTCCCAGCTTCTGCCAACCTAGCAGTTCGAAAGCACGTACAAAATGCAAGTAGAAAAATAGGGCCCACCTTTGGTGGGACGGTAACAGTGCTCCGTGCGCCTTGAGTGTTTAGTCATACCAGCCACATGATCACGGCGACGTCTTCGGACAGCGCTGGCTCTTCGGCTTTGAAACAGAGATGAGCAGCGCCCCCTAGAGTCGAGAACGACTAGTACATAGGTGCGAGGGGAACTTTTATCTTTCTGGATTGAACTTCCAGCTATAATAGGCTTTTTAGTTTATAAAAACTCTTCTGCAGAAAAGTGAGCAAGATGTTAATGGACGCCGAGCATCCGTGTTCGAATTCCCTGAGCAAAGGTGGAAGAAACCAATGAATGCAGACTTCTGAAAATGAAACCTTGTGTAGAAGGCAAATGAGAGGTTAGGGAAAGCTCAAGGCTTTAATCCAGCCTTACATATAATAATTAAGGTGGGGGGGAATACCAGCCAGGAATAGAATGTGACCACCATAAATGCTGTATGGGTCCCCAGTTCGGTGATGGTTATTGTGCTGGAACAATGTTCCACAATCTTGCCAATTTTAAGCACGCTGGGATTTGTAGTTCCTATGTCTTAAGGTGGCTAAGGGTCTATGGCAGGGGTGGGCAAACTTTGCAACTTTAAGTTTGAAGGACTTCAGCTCCCAGACTTCTCCAGCTTTGCTGGCTGGAGAACTCTGGGAGCTGAAGTCCTTCAGACTTAAAGTTGCAAAGTTTGCCCACCCCTGGTCTATGGAGATTCTCAGCCATCCAGGTCCTGGCTGTCCCAAAGGGGCTTCTTCAAGAGGCAAGTGGACTTCCTTGGCTTTTCTTTGAAGACGTTTCGCTTCTCATCCAAGAGCGAACCAGCAGTAGTGACTGCCGGAATCCACCACCGGATCCGGCCTGTGGGGTGCTTAGATGTGGTCCGCGGGGCCAGCCTAAAAACAGCCAACAACCAGCCCACAGTGCCAGTAAAAACAGAGCTTGGGAGGACTGTGCAGGGCCCTCCCGAGCTCCATTTTCACTGGCAGAGGGTTGCTGGAGACTGTTGCAGCCGAAAACGGAGCTCGGGAGCCTGTTTTTGCTGGCAGAGCTCTCGGGCCACCACAGCCCCCCCCCTGACATGAGTGATGTTGAGGTGGCCACGCCCACCATGGCCTCCCATGGTCAAACACAACCCTGATGCGACCCCCAATGAAATCGAGTTTGACACCCCTGGATTAGCCTATCACCGTGATGGTGATAGGTGGCATACGGAGCCATTTGTCAGGGCATGTGAGGCTTAATAATAATAAATAATAATAAATTTTATTTATAACCCGCTCTCTCTCCCCGAAGGGACTCGAGGCGGGGCACAGGGAAATTAAAAACAAATTGACACAGACAAAGTACAAAGTTAAAAACACATTAAACATATCCTGCGCTAAAAACACCTATAAAAATAAAAACTATCCCTAAAAACCCCTTAACACTATTAAATTTACTTAAAATTACCCCAGGCCGGCCAAACGGAAGAAATGAGTTTTTAATAGCTGTCGGAAGGAGCGAAGGTCCGTGGTTGTTCTGATTTCGGGGGGAAGGTCGTTCCAGAGGGTCGGGCCCGCCACAGAGAAGGCCCTTCCCCTGGACGTCGCCCGCTGGCACAGCCTAGTGGATGGCACCCGGAGAAGTCCCTCTCTGTGGGAGCGAATCGGCCGCAGGGATGTATGAGGCAGAATGCGATCCTGCAGATAGCTAGGTCCCGTGCCATGGAGCGCTTTAAAGATTGTAACTAACACCTTGAAGCGCACCCGAAAGACAGGCAGCCAATGCAGCTCGCGCAGGAGCGGTGTTACATGGGAGAACCTAGAGGCTCCCATAACTACCCGCGCAGCTGCATTCTGGACTAGCTGAAGCCTTCGGGTGCACCTCAAGGGGAGCCCCATGTAGAGGGCATCGCAGTAGTCCAGTCGGGATGTCACGAGGGCATGAGTGACTGTGCAAAGGGTGCAAGAGGCTTGCCCTGTCAGTTGGCCAGGTGACTTCAGCCTTCTTTTGAGGCCGTTTTGAGGCTTCAGGATCTTCCGGGAGCATGAAAAACCGGCCCTACGGGCAATCCGGAAGTTTGGGAATGGGCTTCAGGTTTGCTCGTAGGGCTGGTTTTAGCCCTCTGAGGCGTTCAGGAGCCCTCAGGAGGCTTCCTTGGAGGCTCTGGAGGGCAAAAAAACCCAGACACTATGAGCAAACCAGAGGTCACAAACCAGGGGAGGCTGTTTTCGCCCTCCCCAGGCTCCTATAAAGCCTCTGGAGTTTGGGGAGGGCGAAAAAGTCACACCAAAAATGGGGGAGGGCGGGAAGTGCTGGTTGTGCGTGCATGCATGCTGTGGTTGTGCACATAGCATTATGGGTGTGGCACGCATGCGCACGACCTCCCTGCGCTCCCCGCCCCCCCGCTTTTGGCATGTGAGCCAAAAAAGGTTCCCCATCACTGGCTTATCATGTATGATGAACTCAGCCTCGTATCATTTATTTAATTGGTCGGAGAAAGGAGTCAGAGGAAGCGTTTTCGGTTCGTATGAGTTAATGAGCTTTTAAGCGTGAAAGCAGTTCTGCCTTTGAGATCATTCCAAGAGCAGTAAATCTCTTGGAGATTTAACAGTATCAAATGGTTTTTAATTTAATTTGGGGTCCAGGGCTCAAAAAGAAAGAGTTTTGTACTCTTGTTCTGAAAGTGCAACTGGTTGCAAAGCAGGACCCCACACTCGGCGTCCACTGACGGGCCAAATAGAGGCTCCAGAGATAAGGAATTATTTCAAGTTTGGGAAAGTTAAAACACACACCTCCAGCACTCCCTCTCGATTAAAAGAATGTTGATCTGCTGCCATCTTGTGGCTCACTATTGCACTTGCAAGACTTGTTTTCATAATAATCTTTATGGTCGTTGTACTGGCTTACAATGACATTGGTTAACCACTCTTCCACAACATCTCTATCAAGAAGACATGCTGGAACGTGAGAAGACTCTCAGTTTTTGATGCAGGTATTGAAGGAATATTCCACTTCAGAGCTAAACCTCCCAAGCGCCCTACCAATCCTGTGGGGTGGGCTGGGCTGAGAGAGAGAGAGAGAGAGAGAGAGAGAGAGAGAGAGACACTGACCCAGCCATGTCTAAGGAGGGGCTAGAACTCACAGTCTCCTGGTGATTGGCCTGATGTCACCCGGTTGGCTTTCATGCCTAAGGCGGGACTAAAATTTACAGTCTCCTGGTGATTGGCCTGATGTCACCCAGCTGCAGGGGTGGGTTTCAAATTTTTTAGAACCTACTCTATAGGTGTGGCCTATTTTGTGGGCGTGGCTTGGCAGTCATGTGACAGGTGGGAGTGGCCACCTTTTAAAATGTGGTGAAACTCATTTAACAACGCTCTTGCTTAGCAACCAAAATTTTGGACTCAATTGTGATGATAAATTCTTTCTTTCTTTCTTTCTTTCTTTCTTTCTTTCTTTCTTTCTTTCTTTCTTTCTTTCTTTCTTTCTTTCTTTCTTTCTTTCTTTCTTTCTTCCTTCCTTTCTTCCTTCCTTCCTTTTTTCCTTCCTTTCATTTCCTTCCCGTTGGGTCACTGGCAGCGGTGGGCCAGATTTACTTCCAGGTACGCCGGTGGAACCCCCTCTCACCGGTTCTCTAAATTTCACCAACCGGTTCTCGCGAGTAGGTGTGAACCTGCAGAAACCCACCCCTGCCCAGCTGGCTTTCATGCCTAAGGCGGGACTAGAACTCAAGAGTTTGCTGGTTTCTAGCGCTATTAAAACAAAGCGCCCTGTTTCTCTGAAAATAAGACCTCTCCGGATAATAAGCCCAATTGGGCTTTTGAATGCATGCGCCAAAATAAGCCCTCCCTGAAAATATTGCAACACAGCAGCAGCCATGAGGTGACCATGCTTGCTGCCTTCTACACCTCAGACCGCACCTTTATTTATTTATTTTATTAAATTTATATCCCGCCCTTCTCCAGAAGGACCCAGGTCGGCGCACAGGAATTAAAACATACAAATATAACAATATAAAATTTAAAAAATATTAAACTGTATTAAACCTAAGACCAAACACTTATTTCGGGGGGGTCAAAAGAAAATAAGACCCTGTCTTATTTTGGGGAAAACATGGTTATACAATATAATTTTTTAGCAGGATCCTGGGGTAGTTCCACCAAGCTTAAAAAGTCGGCCCAACAGCCCTAAGTTCATTTTGCATCATCACCTTGGTGTGTGAAGTGATATTTCCGTCTTGTCCCATTTCCTATTTCCTTCCAACAGATTCTCTTCCACCAAAATGGCGGCCAACACCACCTCTCCGGAAAGCCTGTATGAAGATTATGAGGACTATCCTGATTTGCAGGAGAACGCAAGTCTCCGCAACGCGATGCACGTCCTCTCCATGGTGATCTACAGCGTCGCCTTCTTGTTAGGGGTAGCTGGCAACGGCCTGGTCATTTTCATCGCTGGCTTCCACATGAAGAGGACGGTGAATGCTGTCTGGTTCCTCAACTTGGCCATTGCCGATCTGGTTTTCACTTCCTTCCTCCCATTGAGCGTGGCCTACATAGCGCTGGGCTTCCATTGGCCCTTCGGGAAGCTGCTGTGTAAGCTCATCAGCACGGTGGCCTTCCTCAACATGTTCGCCAGCGTCTTCCTCCTCACCGTCATCAGCATGGACCGCTGCGTCTCCGTCATGTGTCCCGTCTGGGCCCAGAACCATCGGACCCCTCGACTGGCTTCTCTGGTGGCCCTGGGCATTTGGATAGCTTCCCTGGCCCTCAGTTCCCCTTACTTTGTCTTCCGGGATCTGAAAGGTTCTCCTGCGGAAGAGAACACCACTCACTGCTACAACAACTTTGCCTTATCTGAAGGTTTCCAGTCTGAGGAGATTGTGAGGCTGGGAGAACATCGCGCTCAGGCCTTGGTGTTGACCCGCTTCGTGGCCGGGTTCTTGGTGCCGTTCGCCGTCATTCTCCTTTGCTACGGCGTTATCACGGTCAGGCTGAAGGGGACTCGGCTCACCCGCTCGAATAGGCCCTTCAAGATCATGGTGGCGGTGGTCGCGGCCTTCTTTGTCTGCTGGTTCCCTTATCACGTCTTTTCCTTCTTGGAAATGTCGGCCGCCGGGGTGACGCCTGGACTACAGACCTTTCTGGTGGTGGGAATACCCTTGGCCTCAAGCCTGGCTTACCTCAACAGCTGCCTGAACCCTTTCCTGTATGTCTTTGTGGGACAGGACTTCCGGGAGAAGCTCCGGACGTCCATTTTGGCTGCCCTGGAGAGCGCTTTCAGTGAGACCACAGGGCAGACCTTAACCAAGAGCAAATCCAGCGTGGAGGTGGAGTGTCACACCCTTTAAAAAAAGAACTGGGAGGGGCGATTTCAAGCGTGTGGGATCCCTCTCTCTCTCTCTGCCTCCCTTGTTGATCTTTGGGATCCACTGATCAAAGATAACTGTTGGGCAGTGATGGCGAAACTTTTAGAAGCGGCGGGCCCAAACTGCATCCCAAAACCCACTGATTTATCGCCAAGTGCCAACACTTAACCTGAATAATGAGGTTTTACTACCTAAAATAATGATAAACGATGCAGAGTTCAGCTAATTGTTCTAAGAAAAACGTGATAAATGCACTTTTATGCCACTTCATTTTTTATTTGCTTTTGAAATATTATGTTTAGCAACAATAAAAAAGAAGAAACTTTTGTAATGTTGTTTCTTTTCTCTCCCCTCTCTTCCCCCCCCTTTCTCTCTTTCCCCCTTTCTCTCTCTCTTTCCCTCCCTCTCTCTCTCTCTCTTTGTCTCTCTCTTTCTCTCCCTCTCTCTCCATTTTCCTCCCCCCTCCCTCCCTCTCCATCTCTCTCTCTCCCCTTTGTGGGAGAAACGCGATGGAGCCGAGCTGGAGCAATGGCACGCGTGTCCATAGAGAGCGGTCTGAGTGCCATCTCTGACATGCATCTCCATTCTGGTCCTTTAGGTTCTCCAACAGTGCACCCTCCACCACAGAGTGCATCGTCCTCGCTATTGGCCATCTTCTCCTTTTGCCCTCCACGTTGTTCAACATTATGGACCTCACAGGAGTTAGCTCTTCCCACGATGATTGTAAAACACAATATGTGCATAGGTTTCTTATGAGGCCAATTAGATATTCTGGAATCCATTATCCTAAGGACATTCTGCCCTAGTCAACACAATCAAGGTTCTCTCTCTCTCTCTCTCTCTCTCTCTCTCTCTCTCTCTCTCTCTCTCTCTCTCTCTCTCTCTCTCTCTCTCTCTCTCTCTCTCTCTCTCTCTCTCTCTCTCTCTTATCTCTCTATCTATATACAGTATATATTCAACACATACTTAACTGCCTCTAGGCTTTCTTAGTTATTCAGCATGCACCAGCAGTAATATCTCTGGTTCCTCTGCCTTTTCCAAAATGAGCTTGAACATCTGGTCTCTTCCATTCCATGTAGAGCTTTAATCTGCATTAGATGAGCTCAAGCATTATTGTACTAGCGTGTTAAATGAAGGACGTTGAAATAATTTGCACGCTCGGTGAAGTCTCCCATCTTTGGTATCGGAATGTACATTGAAGTTTTCCAGGTCGTTGGTCACTGAGTCACAATGATCCAAAATTGTTGCATAGTTTTATTAGATTTCTTTTTAACTGATTTTACAATATACGGCTTCCATCTTTATCTTTTTTGAATCAATTGCTGTACATTCATTGGTATCTTTGAACATAGCAATTTGAGGTCGGAAGGCCCTTCTGGGTTTGGAAACATTTGGGAGACTTCCCTTGGTTTTCAATGTCTTTCTATTTTTTTCATGGCTTTAATCCTGCTGCTAATTTAACAGCTATTCCACATTTAGTCTGATTTCTTCTGTTTCTTAGTCTTTGATAACTTTGTTTTTGCATTAATCCCTAACAACCTGAAGCAATTGATTTCATTCCAAAGTTCCTCTAACTCTCTGTCAGTGCCTTCAGGATTTCAAAGTGGATTTCTGATCGTCTTCTTGAAAATGTATAATATATATTAGCAAAGCACTTAGACTTACAGTATAGACTTCTGCAGCACTCTATGAGCGGTTTTACAGAGCACATTGTCCTCAACAATCTGGGTCCTCAGTTTATTGACCTTGGAACGTTGAATCAACCTTGAGTTGGTCAAGATCAAACTCCAGGCTGTGGGCAGAGTTAGCCTGCAATACTGCACTCTAACCACTGTGCCACCAGGGCTCTTGTTCAAAATGAGTTTTGATAGGGTCAAAAATCTGCTTCGGTTTGACTTGGAATGTGCAAATAAACAATTTTTCAGCTATTCTACAATTAGCTCCCCATCATTTCCTGGCCGTTATAATTGTGTTTCACTTCTTTGTAGCAGTAATAAAATGAGGACTTCTGTGTCTGATGAAGCCCATGTAGATAGGTGACTTTGTGGTTGTGTAAACATGCTGGTTTATGACTGTAATAAAGATTGGATCGGATTTTGTTGTGTGAGAAGCGTGTTAACGGTGGAAGAAGACTGCATCCAGTTTTGGTCACCACGTTACAAAAACAGATGTTGAGATTTTGGAAAAAGTGCAAAGAAGAACAACTAAGATGATTAAAACATACGGGGAACGGTTGCAGGAATTGGGTATGGGCAGTCTAGAGAAAAGGATTGTGGGGGAGGCCATGATAGCACAGAGAAGAGGGGGTCAAAGTGTTCTCCAAAGCACCAGAGGACAAGAAACGACAGATGGAAACTAACCAAGGAGAGAAGCAATTAAGGAGAAACTTCCTAACAGTGTGGACAATCAATCATTGGAACGGCTTGCCTTCAGAAGTTGCAAAATCAATGCAAAATCGAACAATGTAGAATTCAGGAGAAGTTTCTTGTCAGTGAGAACAATTAATCAGTGGAATGAATTGCCTCCAGAAGTTATGGGTGCTCTGTCCCTGGAGGTTTTCAAGGAGAGGTTGGACGACCATTTGTCAGCAACCATTTGTCAGGGCAGGGGTCAGCAACCTTAAACACTCAAAGAGCCACAAAGGTCCTAACCAAAAGCCCTATCAATTGTGGAGCTGACCAGCGACAGGGAGCCGCAGCAGAGGAATGAAAGAGCCATATGTGGCTCCAGAATTGTCCCCTGGTGTTGGGTCTCCTGCTTGGAGAGAAGATTGGACCAGAAGACTTCGAAGGTCCCTTCCAACTCTGTTGTTCTGTAATTCTGTAAAACCGATTATTGTATTTGGCAATCGGGTCCAAATGACCCTTTTCCCCCCCTTGCAAATAATACTTCTGCTTTTCAAATTTCACAAATAGCCTTACTTCCTTCTTTGCCTCAGGAAATGATCTCTATTGAGATCTTGATAATACATAGCTGTGTTGAGAAACAATGACGTCTCCTATTAACGGGCAAACAGCAATTGAATTAACACATCCCTCAAATTACCCTTCCTCAAGAGGGCAGCTTCCTTGTGGTTGGTTGCTCCCCCAAATCCATGGTCAGTAACAAAAACAACAACCTTGATTAGTGTTATTAACTGAGACAGAAAGTGCCTACTTTGAATTGGTAGATGTCACCTAATCTGTGGGGATTTGAAATACTTAGCCATATTGTCCCAAAGGTGCTGTTTTCAAGAGGCAACTGAACTTTCTGGTCTTTCTTTAAAGACGTTTTGCTTCTCACCCAAGAAGCTTCTTCAGCTCTGAAGAAGAAGAGCTTCTTCAGCTGAGACCTGGATGACTGAGAATCTGCATCGACACAGGAAATATTGGGCCACCAGAAAGTTGCCTTAATTTCATTGTAGGGCCAACCCTGAGGTTGATTTGTTGTCTCTTGGAATGGAATGGAATGTTTCTTTGTATACCGCTCCCTCTCCCCGAAACAGTGGTGGGTTTCTGCAGGCTCGCACCTACTCGCGAGAGCCGGTTGGTGAAATTTAGAGAACCGGTGAGAGGGGGTTCCACCGGCGTACCTGGAAGTAAATCTGGCCCGCCGCTGCCAGTGACCCAACGGGAAGGAAAGGAAAGGAAAGGAAGGAAGAAAGGAAGAAAGAAAGAATTTATCATCACAATTGAGTCCAAAATTTTGGTTGCTAAGCAAGAGCGTTGTTAAATGAGTTTCACCACATTTTAAAAGGTGGCCACTCCCACCCTGTCACATGACTGCCAAGCCACGCCCACAAAATAGGCCACACCTACAGAGTAGGTTCTAAAAAATTTGAAACCCACCTCTGCCCCGAAGGGACTCGGGGCGGTGCACAGGGAATATAAAATATAAAACGTACAACAATATAAATATCTAAAATTAAATTAAATTACAATGACCCTGCACTAAAACCTAAAAAACCTAAAACCCTAAACCCCTAAAAACCCAATTAAAAATTTAAATGTACAGACCGGAGGTGTGAGAAATAGATTAGGCCAGGCCGGCCTATTGGAAAAAATATGTTTTGAGCTTTCGGCGGAAGGAGCGGAGGTCTGGAGTTGTTCTGAGGTCAGGGGGGGTAGGTCGTTCCATAGGATAGGGCTTCTTTCTTCTTTCTCCTTTGGCTACAAACCCAGGATGGAAGATGTTGTTGGTGAGAAGAAGAATGGAAGAAGAGTCCTGATGAGCCAAATTAAAAATACACCTGACTGTCCTATTTCACCTCTTGGCCCAGCGGATTGTTTCAAGAAGCTCACAAGTAAAAGTGGAAGACCATACCTTGTTCCCTGCCACTGAGACAAAACATCTGCTCTTGATGTTCTCGTGTTCTCATTTCTCTCTTCCTTGTATTTCTCGAATCGCCTTTTAAGCCTGCAAGGCATTGTCTCAACCAGGGATTAGGTTGTGTTGAGAAGTTAGTTCATCCTTTGTCCCATCTTCTACTTTCTTCTGGCTGCTTTATGCGGCTCCTGATATTTCTCGTGGTTGCTAAGAGTTTGCTACCTGTGGAATATATTAGAGAGCGTCCAATCTGTATTTAGTGAGATTCACCTTTCGGTTCCCCCCCCCCCTCTTTAGAATCACCTATGTTTATGGGAGATTTTATACAAACAGATTCTCTCTCTCCTTCTCATCCTTAGTGCTCTCTAAGCTTGGTTGTTTTTTTGCAGATGTTTCATTATCCAAGTAGGTAACACCCCTGCACAGTGCACTGATGATGTCATCTAGATGGGTAATGAAATGTCTATAAGAAAACAATCAAGCTCAGAGAACACCAATGACCCCAGAGTTCAACCATGAGCTTCATATTTTCCTTCTTCCTTCCTTCCTTCCATCCATCCATCCATCTGAAATTTCACACATGTGTTGGAAGTTAATTTATTTATTTATTTATTTTATTTTATTAAATTTATACCCCGCCCTTCTCCTTGTTAGGACCCAGGGCGGCGCACAGGCATTATTTAAAAACACAAAATACAATAAATATCAATTAAAATATATTAAATTACTGAACCCGTGCTAAAACCCAATGTTAAAACCTTTACCGAATTATAAATTATTTTTCCTTAAAAAGTCAGAAACGGGGGCTATCCTAGGCCGGCTCGTTGGAATAAATACGTCTTAAGACGTTGGTGGAACCCACCTCTGAAATATTTATTTATTTTATTTATTTTATTAGATTTCTAGACCACCCCCTCTCCCCGAAGGGAAATATCCTGAAATATTTGAGGATTTTAGGCAGAATATTTCCCCTAAAAGAGAAGTAGAAACTCAGAGAAGCAGAAACCGAGCCTTCACCTTTGTTAATGAGCCATTAAGGCCTGGGCCAGTCTATTCTACAGAACAAAGATCTACCCCATTTCCAGAGTTCCAAATTTTGTCCTCCTAACTTCCAGGCCAAAGATGGCATGCAACCAAGTCAAGGGTGGGTTCTGCTGGTTTGCTCATGGGCGTGCTTTGTGTGCATGCTTGATCTGTGCATGAGCAGAAGCTAAAAACAAGATGGCGGCACCTACCACTGGACTAAATAATAACAACAACAACAACAACAACAACAACAACAACAACAATAATAATTTATTACATTTATAACCCGCCCCCCCCTCTCCCCAAAGGGACTCGGGGCGGTGTACAGGAAAATTAAAAAACCATATAAAAACATACAATACACACAAAGTTAAAAGCGAATTAAACTACCCTGTACTAAAAATTTAAGAACATTAAAATTACTATCCATTAAAACCCAATAGACAGTTTGAGAAAACAGACTGGGGCGAGAAGCGTAAATTAGGCCAAGCCGGCCTGATGGAACAAATAGGTTTTTACTTTTTGGCGGAAGGCGCGGAGGTCCGTGGTCGTTCTAATATCCGGTGTATGAGTTGGGGTAGGCAACTCTAAACTAAATGGGTAGATTACAATTCCACTTTTGCCTATTCTTCTATGGATCCTTTCGGAAAAAAAAGAAAGCTGTGACTAATAGTGCAGGATCACTATGCCAAACTATTCCAGTAATCAACAACGGTAAATTCCACTTGATTGTAACTTTTTTTTTTGTACATCCGGCACATGAGAGCACCAGAAAAATAAACTGCTGATGTTATCTCTTCAAGATATTCTGGTCTTATTTGTAAAAAGCTTCCAGCTGAAATCTAAAGTTTCGTTTTGCTGGCAAATCTGCTAGAGTAGTCATAATTTGGTTTGGATGGGGAAATGCGATGACACAATGTGATATGACTAACTTCAGGATGGTGTGCCTTCCTTTGCAAAATTGCCTTTCTGGATTGTAAATAGGGATGCACACAACCATCACCAAAACTTTCCAGGAGAACCATGCTGTTCTTCTACTTTCTTACTCTAAAGCAAGCCACAGTTTTGTGTTTGTGTACTCTCAAACACAAACACATACAAAAGCACTTGTACGAACTGCAATGTCTGACATGAATAATCTCCGGAAGAGTAAAGACATCGGCCTCACAATCAAATTAGTTAAGACAAGTGAACGAATTAAGTTGACTTGCCTTAACTAATTTAGCAAGTTAATAGTTCAGTTAAGGCAATAATTTTAACAATGGCTGCTTATGGCTATGAAACTTGGAGTCTGAAAAAGACAGAGAGGAGAAGGGTGGATGGACATCTTTGAATTGGTGGGGGGGGGGGACTGGAGATTATTACACATGCCATAGACCAGGTGGTCTCCAAACTTTCTGGCTTTGCAGATCAGTGGCAGTGGCACCAAGGGTGGGGGGGAAGGGCTGGTTCCGCTCCAGAGTATACTTGCACATGTGGGACTGTATGCACAAACATGCTTGCCAGCTGATTGCACCGCCAGATTTCGAATGGGCCATGGCCAGGGAAGAGATTTAGCCGGTTCGGATTGGTTCGGGTGAACCGGTAGCTCCATCGATCAGCCCTGCCCCTGCGCTTTACTTATCTAGATCCTCTTGGCTGATTTGCGTGGCACAGCAGATTGCCGTGCCTCAGCTGTGTTACTCCCCAATGAGTAACGTTTTGTTAAAACTGCACATACGCAGAGCACACGATCACTGAACCGGTTATTAAACTGGCAGGATCCCACCGCTGACCATGGCCTAGTACCGGGCTGTGGCCCAGAATTGGGGGGACCTCTGCCATAGATTACAAAAAGAACAAGGAAGTCCTAGACCAAAGTTCACCAAAAATACTGTTTGGAGTGAAGATCGCCAAAGAGAGGCTGTTGTACTTTGGTCATGTTGTGAGAACTGGCTCACCCGAATGGTCAATCATGCTGGGAGTGATCAGCAGAAAACTGACGTCAGGCTACCCTACCACCTCTGGCTGGACACTATAAAAGAGGACACTGGGATGACCATGGTGGATCTGAAGGAGGTGGTACAAGACAGAGGGGCATGGAGAGGGATGATCCATTGAGTGGCCAAGGGTTGGATATGACTGAATAGCTCACGATGTGCATCTGCACCTTGTTGATTGCTGGATTAGTCCCTGTGGTTTTCTTGGCAATATTTTGGAAGTGGTTTGCCATTGGCTGCTTCCTGGGCTGAAAGAGATTGACTGGCTCAAGTTCACCCAGGTGGCTTTCATGTCTAAGCTGGCACTAGAATTCACAGGTCTCCTGGTGATTGGCCCAAAGTCCAAGAATTGCCAACAGTGAACATTATCTAAGAATGATTGCCTTTTGGGGATAATGGCTCTACCATTATCTTGTATTCATGATGTACTTTTGAAGAGATTAGAATAGCAATAGCACTTAGACTTATATACTGCTTTAAAGTGCTTTACAGCCCTCTCTAAGTGGTTTTACAGAGCATATTGCCATGAAAAATCCGGGTCCTCATTTTACTCACCTCGGAAGGATGGAAGGCTGAGTCAAGCTTGAGTCTGGTGAGATTCGAACTGCTAAATTGTTGGCAGTCAGCAGAAGTACCCTGCAGTAACCTGGTATTATTTTCGGGAAAACACACGTAAGTCTAAGTGCTATTGCTTAAGTGCTATAACTACCTCCATGTCTCCCCATTGTTTCTTCACCATTCGTTTTCTTCAAATAAAAAAAAAACCCACAATTTTTGAGATGGATGAGCTGCACAATACCTTTTAATGGATAGTGCTCGGAACCTCTGAGCGCCAAAACCCTTCAAAGACAGCGAAACTTTGCCTGTGATGAAGTAATAGGAAAACCTCCAAGGGGTGGGGAAAAATGAATGACTCCTGCCTACTTGCCCCCATCAAGTGTCAGTTCTGTTTTCTGGCTTGTTATCAGAAGGCCACATCTCCCAGGAGGAAACGAAGGAACAGGGTACTTCTTTACCTTAAGGTAAGAAATATTTCTTTTAACGTGATTTTTATTACATTTTTTTCTTTTCAAAAAAGGAAGATAAAAAGTGAGACGAAGGAAGAAAAAGGAAGAATTCAAAGTGGGAGGAAGGAGGGAAAGTACGGGGAAATGGAAAGAAAAGGACAACCCCAAAAAGTTGCTTTTCAGTTAATAAGTATAATTATAAATCTGCCTTTTACTTTGTGGTTATAACACGACTTTTTACAATACGCCCTAAAACATAAAATGTAAGTTCATTTTTCCCCCGTATGTTATGCAAAAACCCAATTCAGGGTTTCCCAGGCTGCAAGCAGTGGAGAAATTGTCTCTTTCCTAATCAAAGAGGTTAATGTAGCCATTTCAGCAAGTTTTCACCAAATCTTTTTGTATGGACAATAATCTTGATGCTGCTAACTTGCAGAAGAACAAAATTCCATGATTGAATTAATAGTTGGAAGGGACCTTGGAGGTCTTCTAATCTAACCTCCTTCCCATGCAGGAAACCCTCTACAATTTCAACTAAATGCTTGTCCAATCTCTTCTTAAAAACCTCCAGTGTTGGAGCATTCACAACTTCTGGAGACGAGCCATTCCATGGATTAATTGTTTTCAGTATCAGGAAATTTCTCCTTAGTTCTAGATTGGCGCTCTCCTTGATGAGTTTCCACCTTATTGCTTCTTTTTTTTTATGAAAAAAAAGTTTTGTTGGTTTTTACAAAATTTTAAAAATAGGAAAAAGGTGTAAGGTATTAAAAAGATATTTTGAGGAACATCTATGTCGGAGGTGTTGGCCCCCTCCGAGGCTTCATACAAAAAAAAAAGGATAATACAATACATTTTTCATTTCCCTACAAAGTGGAAAGAGATACAGATATATCATTTTATATTCATGCAATCAATCATTGTTTCTATAAACATCCAGATAAAAGTTACACTATATAGAAAAAGTCATTTGTGAGATCTAAGTCTTTTAGCAATTGTATCTTCCTCTACCCACCTTATTGCTTCTTGTCCTTCCTTGAACCTATTTGGAGAATAGGTTGACTCCTTCTTCTTTGTAGCAGTCCCTGAGATATCGGAACACTGCTATCATGTCATCCCTGGTCCTTCTTTTCACTAAACTAGACATACCCAATTCCTGCAAACATTCTTTAGATGTTTTAGCCTCCTGTCCCTTTCTGGAGTAAATGCTTTCCTTTAGAACTGGAGTCGTAGGAGATAACTTGAGCGCCATAGCACTGGAAGAAAAAAGGAAAGACCTCCAACACTGGAAGTCTTTAAGAAGATGTTGGATAGCCATTCGTCTGAAACGGTATAAAGTTTCTGCCTAGGCAGGGGGTTGGACTAGAAGACCTCCAAGGTCCCTTCCAACTCTGCTATTGCATATTGTATAAATCACTAAAGGCAAATGGATTTCACACCTACTTTCCAGGAAGGTAGAGAAACCACAGCTCAGCTGCTAACAAGAGGAAAATTCTGGACTTTTTGCATACTTTATTTTTATTTATTTTATTTATTTGATTTATATCCCGCCCTTCTCCAGAAGGACCCAGGGCGGCGCACAGGAATTTAAAATGCATACAAAATAATACAAAAATTTTAAAAACCTATTAAATATCAGCCCTGCGCTAAAACCAATTAAAATCCCCAATTAAAACTATCTACATTAGTCCCAGCGGAGGTTATGTTAGGCCGGCTTGATGAAAGAAATGTGTTTTTAAACACTGGGGGAAGAGGCGGAGGTCAGTGATGGTACGGAGTTCTGCGGGTAGGTCGTTCCATAGGGCAGGGCTCGCCACAGAGAAGGCCCTTCCCCTAGGTGTCGCCAGTCGGCATTGTCCGGCCGATGGCACCCTGAGAAGGCCCTCTCTGTGGGAGCGTATCGGTCTGAAGGATGTATGGGGCAGGAGACGGTCTTGCATATAACTAGCCATGGAGCGCTTTGAAGATGGTCGTCAAAACCTTGAAGCGCACCCGAAAGACCACAGACCCAATTCACAAAGCATACAACTTTGTGAACTGGGCTTCAGTTGTATCCACACAGGGTATTCTACCCAAGCTGGCATCCCTGATCTAGAAATGCATTAAAAGCCAACTTGCATTCCAACTTGCTTGCATTCCACAAGCTAGGAGATAGAGCCAGTGTTCTGAAACCCCAGGAGGTGTTTATCAGATTGTACGGACCCTGGTGGGATGAAAGATAGTTTCCAAGAATGACAAGATTGGGTGAGGTAGAACGAGTAGTGTTGGTTTGGCTACACTTGTCCTTTCTCATGCCTTTAATTCCTTTAATTTGATTAGATTGGACCTTAACTGGATTGGTCTTTTCTTTGGTCTTTCTTATTCCTCTTTTGTGCTCTGCATGACCAATACATTTTTAAAAAAATAAATAAATAAATAAATCTCAGATATATAGCAATAGCACTTAAACTTATGCTGTATATTGCTCCATTGTGCTTTGTGGTTTACACAGTCAGTATATTTTCTGCCCAACAACCTGATCCTCGTTTGGCCATCAAACTCTGAATTAACCTTGATATAAGTTCTCCAAGTTGCAAAATGTTTACTACGTTCCCTGGACGCGCCCTGTTCGCCTTCTCCTTTTCCTCTTTGCAGTTCTTAGAGAAAGAAACTGTGAGAAGCAAGAAATAGAGCCTATTTGATCTATTAGATTTAATAGGACGCAGAAGAAAGAGATACGAACCAAAGTTTTCAGCTAGGATGATTTCAAAATTTATCCGAAATATTTGTAATCCTGCTGAACTGTTACTAACTGTGAAATATGTTTTTCTAAAACATGCCCTTGTATGGATTCCTTTAAAACAAGAGGAGTGAAACTGTTGGAAAAGAGGAATTGAAAGTAATGTACACAGGTGTTCACAGATAGTGACAGTTAGGGATCTTGCGGACCATGTATGTGGTTAGAACAGGGGTCTGCAAAGTTGGCTCTTTTAAGACTGGTGGACTTCAACTCCCAGAATTCACCAGCCAGCCTCGCTGGCTGGGGAATTCTGGGAGTTGAAGTCCACCAGTTTTAAAAGAGCCAACTTTGCAGACCCCTGGGTTAGAAGAACAGAATAAAGAATGGAGTTCAAAATTGGCTTGGAGCTCTTTGATTGATAGCAGTCCTGGTAGGACTTGCTACATTTCATTGGCCCGCTGCATTAATATGTTAATGCAGTGTATTATTGCTATTATATCTTTTATATCTATTCATTTCTAATGTTCCAAATTATTGGAAACAATAAACCTCTGATCTTAAAGTAAGAATTTTTGCTTGTGCTGTTGCCTTTGTTTCCTATTGGCATTTTCCTATGACAAAACTTACCGTATTTTTCGGAGTATAAGACGCACCAGAGTATAAGATGCATCAAGGTTTTGAAGAGGCAAATTAAAAAGTTTTTGCACGCTGCAAACCTCCCCAAAATGGTTCGTTTTTTGCGAAAACGGGCCCAATTTTTTTTTTCTTCAAAAAAGGGCATGAATAGCCTTTAGGAAGCTTATAGAAATGGCCTGTTTTTTTGCTCATTCCTGACCCCCCCATTCCCCCAGGAGGTCTCTGAAAGCCTCCTAAAGGCTATGCACAGCCGTTTTGGTGAAGTGGATGAGGTTTCAGGAGGCAAAAAAAAATGTTGTATTCAGTGTATAAGACGCATCCCGATTTTCACCCTCTTTTCTGAGGAAAAAAGGTGCGTCTTATACTCCCAAAAATACGGTAGGGAGGACCTATTCCTGATGAATCAAATGGTTAAAAGAGACCCCTGGAAATGGATTGAAATTGATATATTCAATTTTGCAATCACTCTGTCATGTAGCTTTTCAATCAAGTAGCGTTCGTTCCCTTGGTTTGGTTTCGTTTGTTCAGCCTCAGGTGATTTTTGGCTTTGGGCTTTTTCTTAGCTGTCGGGGGGGGGGGGGCTTCCCTTCCCCCCCATTTTTTGTTTGATGCTTTTAAAAGACAAGTGATGTTGCAACAAGATGACCAAGTGGTTTCTGGCATCGAAAATATTTCTCAACCTCCCTCTTGTTCAGCTCTTTTCTGTGAGGAGGGAAATGCAGAAGACAGCAAAAAATGATTTCCCGTCTTGGCTAAGACCCTCCCCACCCCCACCCGCCACCCCATGCATCCTGCGTTGACTTCATCCTGCATCATTTCGTTCTATGGCCTGCCTTACCTTAGCAAGGTTGCCCTGGTTGACATTGGATGTAAAGACACATCCAACATTGGATGTTGACATTGGATGTAAAGACGTCCCTAAAGAAGGGATGTCTTGATGTTGAGAAAGAGTCTGAGGAAATCTCTTTGACTCATGGCTGTCACGTTTCCACAAGCAGGAAACAGGAAGGAAGAAGAAAGAAGAGAAGGAGGAGGAGGAGGAGAGAGGAAGAGAGGGGGGGATCGTACAGTTATATACGTATGTGTGTCTATATACATACCTATGTAAGAGAAACATTCTCTTTTCATCTAAGAATTTAAAAAAATCTAAATCTGTTTTTTAAAATCTTCCCAAACTCCCACTATTAGGTGTGGCCCGCAACGATCAAAAATAGCATGTTTTTATTTTCGTAGTGCAGATTGTCACCTGAGATGTGTAGATTCCTCAAAGAATAGCTTTATTGGAAATATCGTATTGGCACATATCTGGTGAAAACCGACTCTAAGGTCTCCCATGGTTTCCACCTAATAAAAAGTAAAAGTTTTCCTACTTTCTCAAAACAATCAGTCACACGGGTCTAATCATGGTGCGGACTGGCAGCCGGGTAACATCATTCAACCCCGAGTCCCTTCGGGGAGAGGGGGCGGTTTAGAAGTTTAATAAATTCTTCTTCTTCTTCTTCTTCTTCTTCTTCTTCTTCTTCTTCTTCTTCTTCTTCTTCTTCTTCTTCTTCTTCTTCTTCTTCTTCTTCTTCTTCTTCTTCTTCTTCTTCTTCTTCTTCTTCTTCTTCTTCTTCTTCTTCTTCTTATTATTATTATTATTATTATTATTATTATTATTATTATTATTATTATTATTATTATTATTCTGCCTTCCTCTGACCAGATGTGAGAACGACCTTGGTTCCCAAGAGAAAATATTTTGCTTTGGCTACAGAATCCCCTCTCCTTCACATCTCCTCTCCCACTCCCTCGGCTCCAATGTGGCAACAGTGAAGCGGTTCAAAACGGCTTAGGTCAGGTCAGCTTCAGGGTTGACACACATCAGCTCACCCATGCCTGTGTTTTTGCTTTTAGGAAAAGGAGCAACGTTCATCGGTCTCTATCAGAAGAAGAAATGAGCAACACCACTCTGAACGATGAAGGCTCTACGATGATCTATGATGACTACGAACTAGATCCAGACTATGAACTGAGAAAAGCAATGTACATGATCTCCATGGTGATCTACAGCCTTGCGTTTGTGTTGGGGGTCCTTGGCAACGGGCTGGTCATCTTCATCACCGGCTTCCGAATGAAGAAGACGGTCAACACGATTTGGTTTCTCAACTTGGCCATTGCGGACTTCGCCTTCACTTTCTTCCTTCCCTTGAGTGTCGCTTACGTAGCCCTGGGTATCCATTGGCCCTTTGGCCAGTTCTTGTGCAAGGCGAACAGCACCTTGGCTTCTCTCAACCTCTACGCCAGTGTTTATCTCCTCATGGTCATCAGCATTGACCGTTGCATTTCTGTCTGGTATCCCGTCTGGGCTCAGAATCACCGAACCCCTCGGCTGGCTTCATTTGTGGCCTTGGGTGTGTGGATCTTGGCTGTGGTGTTGTGTTCTCCAGTCATGTATTTCAGGCAAACAGCACTGGATGAAGAATACGACCGTATTTACTGCTACAACAATTATGGTAATGGCACAGAGATTGAACAAAACAGACAACATGCAATTGTCATCTCCCGGTTCTTCTTTGCCTTTCTCATTCCCTTCCATGTTATTCTGGCCTGCTACGGGGCGATTGTGTTGAAACTGAGACGCAGTCGGTTGTCCCGATCTAACAAACCCTTTCAGGTCATCACCGCCGTGATCATTACTTTTTTTATCTGCTGGTTCCCTTATCACCTTTTTAGTTTCTTTGAGTTGAAGGGACTTTCAAGGGTGGTGAGTATCGCCGTTCCCTTGGCCACAAGCTTGGCTTTCGTCAACAGCTGCCTCAACCCCATTTTGTACGTCTTCATGGGCCAGGATTTCAAAAAGAGGCTCAAGCGGTCCCTCTTTTCTTTATTTGAGACTGCTTTCGCAGAAGAGCACAGCCAGAGCGTATCAACCAATAAGACAAAATCATCAATGGAGACCCTGTCCCAGGAGCTCTGAGTCCTGCTGAAATCTCGGTTCTCAAAATCCTCCCCGTGCCAGCTTGTCAAATCAACCCCTTTTTGCATTGCTCAATGGCCCCATCTGCTGAAGGCTCCTTGCTTTGAGGTTTTGATCCTTGGAGGAACATCTGAAGAACGCATCACGAAATCTATTGCCTGGATGTAGAAATGGCACCTTTGTGACCGTGGTGGATATCTGTAGCTCGGGTGTAGGATGAGGGTGATAGTTCATCCTCCGAGCTTGCAGGTTGGCTTCTGAACATTTCATTACCATGCTAAGTAACGTCTCCAGTGGAGTTTAGGGGATGCATGTAGCTAATAAAGATGTTCTGTAAATGCATTTCTGTAATCCTCATCTGGTTCCCAATGAAAATATCCCGTTTCCCCAGAAAATGACCTCCTAAGCCCAATCGGGCTCTTGAGCACACATGCTAAAATAAGCCTTCCCCCCAAAATAAGCCCTCCCAGAAAAATATTGCAACACAGCAGCAACCATGAGATGACCACGGACGATGCCTCCTGCACCTCAAAAATAATAAGGCCTCCCTGAAAATAAGGCCAAGCGCTTATTTCAGGGGTCAAAAGAAAGTAAGACCCTGTCTTATTTTCGGGGAAATACGGTAGATATATATGCATTTCCATGAACACCACAGATCACAGTGGATTTCAGCTAAAACTCTTTGCAATCTGAACATCAACATAAATGCAATTACTGTGTGGTAAAATAACTTAGGAAACATGAGAGGAGCCCCTTGCTTGCTCTCCCACATCCATGCATTGCTCATGTTCAAAAATATCCTTTCATCTAGTGGTAGAGTTGGAAGCCCTATCAGCATACATCCATACATTCCCAGATTCTGCTCGAGAGCCTCCTAGGACTCCTTTTCTACCCATAATGACTTCTGCTCACTTTTGCGACAGACAATTGCTTTCGTTGCTGTAACTTTGAACAATTGCTAAACAAATGATTGTTAAGTTAAGGGCTGCTTGTAATTCCCCTCCAAAGGAGTTTTGGATAAACGTGTTCTTTATAGAATAATAAAAATAAAAATACATTATAACACTTTCTGCTCTGCCTCAGCTGTTTATCAAGAGCACCCCAAAGGCGAGGTGGTACCCTCACCTTCTTCTGGATGAAGGATCAGTTAAGTACAAAAGTAAGGGAAGTTTCTGATGTGGAAGATGTCACCAGACACTAAGTATCATGCTTTCTGCAGGTGTTTCAGGTAATGCACCCATAGAAGGCAGATAGATTCCTCAAAGAATGATTTATTGGATACATCATATTGGCACAACTGGTGAAAACCAACTCTGAAAATTCCTGGGGGTTTCACCAGACTAAAATGTAAAGTTTCCCCTTCCTCCAAGTCATCAGTCATATTGTCCAATTGAGGTGCTGGCTGGTTGCTTGGTTACTCGACTCCTCCTTTCCCCAGCCACCTGTTGGAATGTCCTTGGTTCCCACAGGAAAAAGTTTTGTTTTTACTATAAAACCCCAGCTATTGGGGTGCTATCGATCCTGTCCCTTCTTCTTGCTTGAGGCAATCCTGAAGCCTCCAAGATGGCCTCAGCCAGGTTCGCTTCAGGGTTGACACTGTATGTGTATACACGCACCACACACACACACACACACACACACACACACACACACACAGGCCTACATGTAAAGTAATACATATATTACTTTTTCCAGCACCAGAAAAACTGGCTTTTTCATCACTATATTTTTCCAACAAATCTTTATTTTCAAGAACACATACCAGTGATAATATAGAATCAATGATGACCCACTTTTCAAACTTCAACTTGATCCAGTTGTACCTCATGTTCAGTTTAGTTAGTAGTAACTAAATGGGTTCTGACCCAGCTCTCAAACATGACAAACCCTCTGTAGTTAAACAAATGTTCCCTTTACGAGGAGTCTCTCTCTCTCTCTCTCTCTCTCTCTCTCTCTCTCTCCCTCCCTCCCTCCCTCCCTCCCTCCCTCTCTCTCTCTCTCTTCCTCCTTCCCTCTCCCTCTGCCACACCTATTCATCTCCACCCCCTGCCTTTTATCCCCAGAGCTACAATAGGGCTTTGCTAGCAGCAAAGCCCTATTGTAGCTTCCATCCCAAGGACTGGCCCATAGATTTTCACTGCTCTCCTCTCCTCTGCCTTCTGCGCATCTGTGTGCCAGGCACTGGACCCAGCTGTTCCTCCTCTTCCTCATCAGCCACCTCCAGGCCTGGGGGCTGTTGACTCTCCATCTGAGAAGCTCAAGGTTGACTCAGCCTTCCACCCTTCCGAGGTGAGTAAAATGAGGGCCCAGATTGTTGGGGGCAAGAGGCTGACTCTGTAAACTGAAGTGGTGTATACGTCTAAGTGTTATTGCTACTGCTATTAAATGCAAGATGGAAAAGCCCTTTGAAATATGTAAACAAGATCATTTCGCCATCAAAGCACCCTGACTCTTGAAAGTCCATGAAACCCATGGCTTCACATAACATAAATTTAGCTAACTGCAAATTACTTCGATTAAAGCAAGCAAACACAGAATTATGCTGCACAAAATTTATTGGAAGGAAAAAAGTAACCGACCTTTAAATAGTCTTAAACTTCCTAATAGACTAGAAGTCAGACCAGCTCTAAATAACCAGATGGAAAAGCAATTAGAAAAAGTAATCATTATCCTGTTTTTACAATTCTTTTTCTTAGATGGTACATAAGATTATCAACAGAAATTAGAATGCACATAATACATATTTTACAGCACACGTTACAAAAAAAGCAATATGGATAATAGCAAACTAGCTCTAATAGCAAAGTAAATTCTTCTCCCAAAATTTAATGCTTTGAAAAGCTGCTGGATTATTGTTGGTTTAGGGTATAACCCTGGGAATAATAAGCCAATATATCTGGAGGCCAAAGGCTGTAGAAGTCTGTAATAAACAGTGGGGAAGAATAAACATTAGAAAGTTTGAAAAATGACATATTTGTTAAAATGGACACAGAGGTTTTTTTTTGAAAAGTGCAGGATGCTACCACTGAAAAGGCCCTGTTTCAGAAATATCCATTGAACTCATCTAAGAATAAAGTGTCCACTTGCAAAATTTGGTTTTGCTGGGTGGGTGGGGGGGGGAGCAGGTCACTCAGAACATAGATGGGCCTTCTGCTTTGCACAAGCGTCAAAGTATTCTCACATAATCTGCTTAATCTGGTTCCTGAATTAATCCAGGTTCTGGTAATAACCGAGTGGCTAAATGCAATTAGCACAACGAACCACCAAAACCATAACCAAATTTAATCTTGACCAAGTTCGGTATTCTGCAATTACAGTAATCCCTCGTTTTCCGCGGCTTCGTTTTCCGCGGCTTCAGTGCTTCGCGGGTTTTTTAAAAAATACAGGAAAAAAATGCATCGGTAGGAGGCAAGCGCCCCCTAGTGGTTGCTTTAAACATGTCCACCAATTCAAGTTTCCTAGCGAATCCTACTTCGCGGTTTTTCAGTTTTCGCGGAAGGTTGCGGTCCCCATTAACCGCGGAAAACGAGGGATTACTGTATGTCTCATTGGTCATTACTTGGCTTGGCTCACTGGATTGTTTGAGCGAAGCCATAAGAATCTATGGAGATTCTCGGTCATCCAAGGCATGGCTGTCCCGAAGGTGCTTTTTCAAAAAGGCAACTGGACTTCGTTTTTCCTTCAAGACGTTTTGCTTCTCATCCAAGAAGCTTCTTCAGTTCTTCAGGACTTCTTGAATGAGAAGTGAAACAGCTTCAAAGAAAGACGGAGCCCAGTTGCCTTTTGAAAAAGCATCTTTGGGAAGCCCTCAGAGCTGCTCTCACTTCACCAAGCTAATAACAATGCTAATGGTGGCAACTAAGATTAAGCTTGATGAGTTCTGACTTTGTGGCTTAGCACCATTTGGTTAGTTTACAGTTTGCTGTGCTATGGGAATCAAGATAACGGGTGACTTCAGGAAGTACACTGTGTGATTACAGCTATGGGCATGTTCTCGGTATAAGAAGAGTACCGTATTTTGGGGGCTATAAGATGCACCGGAGTATAAGACACACCATGATTTTGAAGAGGTAAATTAAAAAAAAAGATTTTTGCACTCTGCAGGTCTCCCAAACCCTCTGCACGTCTCGTTTTTTGCAAAAAAAGGGGGGTTTGGGAGGCTTGTAAAGTGCTCTTGGGGACTGGGTGTGTGTGTGGGCAAAAACAAGCAAAAATGATCTGTGTTTTGCTCATTTTGCCCTCTCCAGCCCCCAGGAACACTTTGCAAGCCTCCCAAACTCTCCGTACATCCATTTTTGCAAAGGGGGCGGGGTTTCGGTAGGCCAAAAATGCTGTATTCAGTGTATAAGACACACCCAGATTTTCACCTTTTTGGGAGGGGGGAGGAAGGTGCATCTTACACTCTGAAAAATATGGTAACTCACACCATGCTGTATTCCCCTATTCCTGAAGTAGAACCAGAATTCCTATTACTTGAAAAAGAGGACGTGGTCCAGTTTTCACTAAAAGCACTTTTGAAGGCTGTGAGGAAGGAACGCCAGCTATTTTTTCTAAAATCGGGACCCACGAAAGCATATAGGAATGGATTGATGCAGCTGTTGAGACACACCAAACCATTAGCCAAGGGCAACCCAATATCAATGACCACGCTCATTTCAAAGCTCTTATCAACCAGGTTCTCTAGAATGGAGAAGACGTGGTGAGGGAACCAACAGCAGAAGAAGGCTACCACGACCGCCATCATGATCTTGAAAGATCTACCAAACTGACCAAAGAGCTTCCTTCTGAGCTTAAAGACAATGATGCAATAGCAAGCCAAGATGATGTTGAAGGGGATGAAGAACCCAACTACAAATTCAGTCACCACCATAGAAAGATGGGACTTGTGGCTGCTGGCCTCCTCCAAGCCAAAGCTATAGGAGCACTTGACAGAGTCGTCCATATCATATTCCATGTCCCGGAAGTAGAAATAGGGGGTGCTGAGTGCCAAGGCCATCATCCAGATAAGGCCAACTATTAAGGAAGCCAGCCGAAGCGTGCGATGGTTCAAGGACCAAACGGGACACACTACCGAAACACAGCGGTCAACACTGATGGCGGTCAAGAAGAAGACGCTGGCGAACATGTTTAGGAAAGACACCACAGTGTCCAGTTTGCAGAATAGCCACCCAAGAGTCCATTCATGGAGGGCTAAATAGAGCAACTCTGTGGACAGAGAAAGGTCATATATGAAATCAGCGAGAGCCAAGTTGAGGTACCACGTAGTGGTTACCGTCTTCTTCATCTTGAAACCAGTGAGGAAGATGACAAGGCCGTTGCCGATGGTCCCGAAGAGTAACGTGACGCTGTAAATCACCATGGAGACCACATGCATTGCGCTTGAGGTTTCAATATCACCATACAAAATCTCAGAATCATTCAAGCTGAAATTATAGGTGTCTTTCTCAATGTAATCATACACATCAGAAGTGAAGGATTCCATCCTTCTGAGGTTCGGCCCCTTTTCTTCTCCTGACCCTAAAATATATAAAAGACATTTGTTTTGTGTGGGGCACCTGTGGGAGGCCACAAACACATTGCATTTCGGGCATTCGGGCGCGCTAGTGTGCATTTGCGCATGCACCCGCCTTGGGCACTCAGTCCAGAAAAGGTTAGCCATCACTGCCCTATACCTTTATAGACACGGGGCCATCCAGTCTCTTCTTAAAAGCCTGCAGTGTTGGAGCATTCACAACTTCTGGAGGCAATAATAATAATAATAATAATAATTTTAATTTCTTGACCGCTCCCTCTCCCCGTAGGGACTCGGAGCGGTGCACAGGGAAACTAAAAAACCATAAATATACAATAGATATACAACATCTTAAAAACAAATTAAACAGTACCTGTGCTAAAATACCCATTTTAGACTAAAATTCCCACTAAACAACTAAAACCCCATAGAGAGAGACTACCCTAGGCCGGCCAAGCAGAAAAGATATGTTTTTAATTTTAGACGGAAGGAGCGGAGGTCCGTGGTCGTTCTAATGTCGGGGGGAAGGTCATTCCAGAGGGCTGGGCCCGCCACAGAGAGAGCCCTTCCCCTGGGCGTCGCCCGCTGACAAAGTCTAGTGGACGGCACCCGGAGAAGTCCCTCTCTGTGGGAGCGGATCGGCCGTGAGGATGTATGAGGCAGGATCCGATCCCGCAAGTTAATTATTCTGTTAGGAAATGACTCCTTAGTTCTAAATTGCTTCTCTCCTTGCCTAGTTTCCACCCTTTGCTTCTTGTCCTGCCTTCAGGTGCTTTGGAGAATAGCTTGACTCCCTCTTCTTTGTGGAAGCCCCTGAGATATTGGAACACTGCTATCCTGTCTTCCCTAGTCCTTCTTTTCTCTAGTTTAGCCAAGACCCAATTCCTGCAACTGTTCATCGTATGTTTTAGCCTCCAACCCCCCTCATCGCTCTTGTGGCTCTTCCCAGAGTCTCAACATTGTCTTTTATAAGATGGTGACCAACACTGGATGCAGTCTATGAGGATTACACCGCTTGCTGAGCCATCAACCATGGTTCAGTAACGACATCAACACCCTTCCCGTCAAGCATGAGGTTCCCAACCGAACACATCGCCTTAGATTCGGGGTGCGTGAATCAGATTATATATATATATATATATAGTAAAAATCACGATTGAGGCTACTCACCCTCTTTCAGGTTCTGAGAGGCTTGGCAACCCCTGAATTTCAGTGCATGGTGAGAGACTTGCAACAAGTTTCCATCTAGTTTCTGCCAGTCTTGGCTATCATCCTTATCGATCTTGTCTGCCACAGAGGGGGCTCGGCCCTATCAAATAACGGCTCTGAAGATCACAGTCCTTCTCGGTCTGGTGAGAACTGGATTTTCTCTGAATTGAAATGGGAAAGTCAGGGCACAAAGAGACTCCATGGGTAGTCCTCGATTTAGGACTGCAATTGAGCCCAGAATTTACGTAGCTCAGGGAGATGTTTTTTAAGTGAACTTGGTCCCCTTTCTTGCTACAGTAGTTATGTAAATCACTGCCGTCATTAAGTTATTAACTCCGTTGTTAAGTGAATCTGGCTTCCCCAGATTGCCAAAGGTCACTAAAAGGGGAATCACATGACCCCGGGATGCTACAATGGTCATAAATAGAAACAGGTGGTCAAGCATCTGAATTTTGATGATGCAACCATGGGGATGCTGCAACAGTGGCAGGTGTGAAAAATGGTCATAAGTCACTTTTTCAGTGCTGGTCACTGAACGAAGTGTTGTAAGTCGAGGACTGGCCTGTAGTGAATTTTGTTCTGCTGTAGCCTTGTGTGGACTTGCTGAGATTCAGCTTTCTTTCTTTTTTATTTATTCATATTTATAAAGAATTTTTATGTAATAAAAGACAAACGAAAAGAAAAACGGAAGGAAGACAGGGAAGAAGGAGGGAAGGAAGAAAGCAAAAAGAAAGAGAAAGAAAGAAACTAAGAAGAAGGAAGGAAGAAAAAGAAAGAAAAAGAAAGAAGAAGGAAGGAAAGAAGAGAAACAGAAGGAAGAAAGAAAGAAAGAAAAAGAAAAAAGAAGGAAGGAGGAAATAAAAAGAAAAAAGAAGGAAGAAAAAAAGAGGAAGAAAGAAAGAAAGAAAAAGATAAAAGAAGGAAGGAAAGAAGAAAAACAGAAGGAAGAAAAAAAGAAAGAAAGAAAGAAAGAGAAAAAAGAAGGAAGGAAGGAGGACAGAAAAAGAAAAAAGGAAGAAAGAAAGAAGGAAAGAAGGAAATAAAGAAAGAAAAAGAAGAAGGAAGGATGGAAGGAAGAAAGAAAGAGAAAAAAGAAGGAAGGAAGGAGGAAAGAAAAAGAAAAAAGAAGGAAGAAAGAAAGAGAAAGGAAGAAAGAAAGAAACAAAGAAACAAAGAAAGAAAAAGAAGAAGGAAGGATGGGAGAAAGAGAAAGAAACAAAGAAACAAAGAAAGAAAAAGAAGGAAGGATGGATGGAGGAAAGAAAGAAAGAGAAAAAAGAAGGAAGGAGGAAAGAAAAAGAAAAAAGAAGGAAGAAAGAAAGAGAAAGAAAGAAAGAAAGAAAGAAAGAAAAAGAAGAAGGAAGGATGGATGGAAGAAAGAAAAAGAAAGAGAAAGAAAGAAAAAGAAAGAAAGAAAGAAAGAAAGAGAAAGAGAGGGAGACTTTTCTCTTTCTGCAGGAGTGAACAAAGAATGTAAGAGTGCCATTGTGATGGTCTTTGAGAATGACTTGGGGGACAGGAGAGATAATTGCAGATGGGACAACCACATTGAAAATGATCTCTCAGCCCACAAAAGGAGGAGGAGGGGGGGTGGCATGTATTTCAGAAGGGACCCTCCCTAGTTTTGCAGAGTAAAACAAAAAGAAGGGATAATTAATTTCAGTTCTCCAAGATTCTGTTAATGTAACCTAACCATAAAGAGAGAGCTAGGAGAGGTAGTTGAGAAGATCCTCGAGGAGGGCCTCCAGCATGAGTCCAAAAGCTCAGAAGACAAAACCTCTGGTCTTGGTGGGAGGTGAGGGTGGCACGACACCGACCCAGATTGGATCCTGCAGAGCTAATATTCCCTACTTTTGTGTCTTGTTTGGACTGTCTTGAAGAGCCAAAAGAAGTGTAAGAAAAGGCTCTAACCTTCAAGCAGTTGCAACATGGGGTGTCCAACTGTACAGCAAAAGGATGTAAATTCCATAAATCTATATATCCCGTTGTTTCATGAGAGGCTGGCTTCAGAGAGGCCGCCAGTCCTGAGAGATGATGATGGTGTCATCTACGTTTCCTGCCATCGTGAGTCATTTTTAGCACCACGTCTCCCCCCCCTGCCTGCCATGATATTTTGATGCACAGTTTGCCCTCTTCCCATCTGCCCAACACATCAGGATCCCCAATCTTTCTAGTCACTGAAGTGGCACATGAAATGAGACCGTTGAAGATTATCTTGATCTCCTATAGGTCTCCTTCCCTCTCTGTCTCTGCCTCTCTGTCTGTCTGTCTCTCTCCGTTTATATATCTGCTCTTCTCCTTCTGTCTGTCCTTCTCTCTGTCTGTCTCTTTCTCTCTTTAACAGATTAGCACAGTTGGAAGGGACCTTGCAGGTCATCTAGTCCAACTCTCTGTCCAAGCAGGAGACCCTACATGTGCCTGTACCTAGGATTGAACTCACAACCTCCTTTACATTAAAGACTTACTTTTTTCATGCGGCCGGCCTGGCATAGTGTGTTTTTACTATCATTTTAATAGGGTTTCTTATTATTTTAACACAGGTTAAATTTACAATACAATACAATAGCAGAGTTGGAAGGGACCTTGTAGGTCTTCTAGTCCAACCCCCTGCGTGGGCAGGAACCTTATACCATTTCAGACAAATGGCTGTCTAACATCTTCTTAAAGACTTCCAGGGTTGGGGCATTCACAACTTCTGGAGGCAAGCTGTTCCAGAGGTTAATTGTTCTAACTGTCAGGAAATTTCTCCTTAGTTCTAAGTTGCTTCTCTCCTTGATTAGTTTCCACCCATTGCTTCTTGTCCTGCCCCCAGGTGCCTTGGAGAATAGTTTGACTCCCTCTTCTTTGTGGCACCCTCTGAGATATCGGAACACTGCTATCATGTCTCCCCTGGTCCTTCTCTTCATCAAACTAGACATACCCAGCTCCTGCAACCGTTCTTCATATGTTTTAGTCTCCAGTCCCCTAATCATCTTGGTTGCTCTTCTCTGCACTCTTTCCAGAGTCTCCACGTCTTTTCTACATCGTGGCGACCAAAACTGTATGCAGTATTCCAAGTGTGGCCTTATTTATTTTATTTTATTTTAAATTTATCTATTGACTGTATTTATATGTATTTTATCCTTTATTATTATTCCTGTGCACCGCCCTGAGTCCCTACGGGAGAGAGGCCAGTATACAAATCAAATAAATAAATAAATAAATACAATTCCGAAAAGGCTCCCTCCCTCCCTCCCTCCCAATTCAAGGAGATTTTTTTCATCCTCTTTGCTTTCAGCCTCTGTGTCCTTGCAGATCAATCCGTCTGGAAATGAGGGGGGACTCGGGAAGAAGCAGCTCCCCCTCCCCACGACAAGATGAGAACCGCACGCCTCATTTGCCTCCCGCCCCCAAAGCAGCTAAACTCAGCAGGAAACGATAGCCAGCGCAAGCGTCGTGGCCTCCCTGATTTAGAAAGAACACCGTCCCAGCGTTATTCCCAGAAAACGCAGCCGACAAAGAGAAGCCGCATTTTTTTACAAGGGTTGACGAAGCCAGAAGCCCAAGGAGTTGTGACTTCAACATCACCAGCCCGACTGATGGGCGCTGGCGTCACTTCTGCTGCCGTGGGTGCCATGGACCCTGATCAGCCAATCCTGGCTGAAATTTGTGATGCAGCTCAATTCCTAATTGGACAGATTAGCAAACTCCCGTCCTCCGTGCCTCTTTCCAAAGGCCACTGGCAGTCCAAGGGCCTGGCCATCGGTCCTTTGACGTCGGCCGGATGACAGAAATGTCTCCTGGGTTGTTTGTCTGCAGCAGAGTCGTTTTTCAGAAGCGACCATTTTCTTCCTACCATAAACAGATTTTTATCGGTGACTTGCACCACTGAGGCATCGCTCGCTTGGTCTCCTTTTTTGGGGGGGAGGGGGAGAAGGGGGGGGCACCAGGATCTGAAATGATTGCCTTCTCTTAAAATCATCTGACGTAAGGGAAGAAATCCTATCTCTCCAAAGTTCCCAACTCCCATCATTGGTGGGGAAAATATATATTTTATGCTCTCTCTCTCTCTCTCTCTCTCTCTCAGTGTGCCTCTCCCTCTTTGTCTCTGTCTGTCTCTCTCCCCCTCTGTCTCTCTCTCTGTGTCTCTGTCTCTCTCTGCCTCTCCCTCTGTGTCTGTCTCTCTGTGTGTCTGTCTCTATCACTCTTTGTCTCTGTCTCTGTTTCTCTCTGTATCTGTCTCTCTGTCTCTCTCTCCCCCTCTGTCTCTCTCCCTCTCCCTCTGTGTCTCTCTCTGTCTCTCTCTGTGTCTGTCTCTCTTTCTCTCTGTGTGTCTCTCTGTCTTTCTCTGCCTCTGTGTCTCTGTCTCTCTCTATCTCTCTCTGTGTCTGTCTCTCTGTCACTCTGTGTCTCTCCCTCTGTCTCTCTCTCTTTCTCTCTGTGTGTCTCTCTGTCTTTCTTTGCCTCTGTGTCTCTGTGTCTCTCTGTCACTCTCTGTGTCTGTCTCTCTGTCTCTATCTGTCACTGCCTCCCCCTCTGTGTGTGTCTCTCTCTCTCTGTGTCTCTCTGCCTCTCTGTCTCTGCCTCTCTCTCTGGATTTTCTGTCCAGTTCTGTGGTTCAGAATAAGATTGAGAAGAATGATGAAGGTCTTGGACCAGGAGTGGAGAGATCCAGATTCAAGTCCATCATTGGCCACCAAAACGGAATGGCTGATTTTAGGTCAGTCATTCAACCAGTCACTTAATGACCATTCCAAGTTGCAACAGATTTTCCCCAGGCCACATACGCTCTAGATTCAAAGTTATGATGACCGTTCCCCCACTGAATCACATGATTGCACCTGAGGTGCCCGTATGTACAGCTTTTTGCCGCATCCCGTGGTCATGTGACCACCATTTACAAAGAGGGGGTGGGAGGTTGGTCCAGAAAATGTTTTTGCTGCCAGTTTTCAGCAATCTACCTTCACTAGAGGGAAAGGTATTTTTGTATACACACACATGCGGCATTTTACAATTTTAGGGACAAGCAGCATAATGGAAAATGCAGAATGGAGACAGTCAGCTGAAGAAATTAAAAGCGTGAGATAAGGAGAAGAAACGGAAACAGAGTTTTGTCTAGAAATCTGCCTGCTTGTGTTTTCTTTTTCCGAAAGCAAAATCATATCATTAAATCGTTATCTGCTTTGCATTGGCCACCGACTGGAAAAAAACAAAATAAAAAACCCAGTGACTGGCTCTCAAATTTAGACCCATGGAAATCAACGGAAATGAGGCTAATTCTTCAACGGAAGACTTGCTCAATTTCACGTGGAGGTCTCATGGTAGAGTCCTTGGGTTTCAGGCGCTTGCATTCCATTTTTCGGAGGTTGAGAAATAGTTCCATTTCAAAACAAAGAGTTTTGGAGGTCGGTGACCCCTCCCCTATTTCCTTTCCGTGAAGGACTACCTTGATGATGGCCTTCATCTTCTTGGTTCCCAGTAGGACAGATGAGTCCGTTGAAGCAACTGTTGAAATAAACGAGAAAAAGAGTCCCGAGGACAGCAATAGCACTTAGATTTCTATACCGCTTCACAGTGCTTGGCAGTCCTGTGTTAATTTAAAGTTAATCTAAAATGTGATTAATTGTGAGTCCAAATATTCCTGGAATCCACACAGCCATTATCTTAGCCTGCTTTGGGAACTAAATCACCATATTAAGGAATAATATAATTTATTTGTCTGGGTATAGCATATGTAGGTCAGGGGTCTCCAAACCTGGCAACTTTAAGACTTGTGGACTTCATAACTGGCTGAGGAATTTTAGGAGTTAACTCTAAGTAGTTTAAAGAGTCAGCCTATTGCCCCCAACAATCTGGGTCCCCATTTTACCAACCTCGGAAGGATGAAAAGCTGAGTCCGCCTTGAACCGGTCAGAATCGAACTCCTGGCAGTCAGCAGAATTAGTCTGCAATACTGCATTCTAACCACTGTAATTAAGTGGATTATCCAGGATCTAGAAGACCCAAAAAACGATGGACGTCCTTCCCCAAAGGTCATTTGGGCTATTTCCAAATTTAATAGATGTGCCGTACCCCAGGGGTCAGCAATCTTAAACACTCAAAGAGCCACAAAGGTCCTTAAATGGGAGCCCCCTATTCAATTCTGGAGCCAACCAAAAATCTGGTTTCCCCCACCATAGTGTCTCCTCCTAGCCCAGCATCCTTTTTCCTCTACCTTTCCTAACCGAAAGCCTGATCAATTGTGAAGGTGACTGGTGACAGGGAGCCACAGCAGAGAGATGAAAGAGCCACATGCAGCTCCAGAGCCGCAGTTTTCTGACCCTTGCCCTACCCCAATGGCAAGTTTATCAGATTGGTTCTTCTGCCCCTATCTTAATGCCACCAGTGATGAAGAATTCCGAGTCATTCACAAACTCTCCTAAACAGACTGACTTGGAGGGAGACAGTAAGCTGTGAAACATCAAAATGATTGATAACTTGTCTTCTCCTGGGGGGGCCATTAGAGCGGTGACGGTCTATTCCAAGTTGGCAAATTAGCGATCCATAATGCAGAACGTCATCGCTTTGATTTTTCTTTTGACTCCCTGCACCATATGTCACCCCTTTTCCTTCGCCGAAGTTAAGTCCAACCTTTCCATCTCGTCTCTAGTCAACGCCACACTGCCTCATTAGCAATGCTCCAGGCTTAGAGGCCGTTCTGGCAACTCAAGAGAGGATGGAAGCCCACCCCATCTTCTCAGTGACTACAGGTGGTCCAGAGATGCAGATGCTAGACACAGCTAATGCAAGCACGGATTTAAGTGTCGTCTGTGCGAGTGGCCCTTTGGGGGTTGCTTATATTCCTCTCCCTCTTCCCCTCTGTCTTTGGAGATGTGTTAGGGTGTGGGTGTTGTCTTGTGGCGTGCCTCTGTGTTCTACAAGAACACTTCTCCCAAATGTCCTTTACACATGTTCTTGTACTCAAGAAGCTTTCTCAATGCTATCCCTCAAACTGACGTTCTAGAGACGTTGGTTGGCCAGTCACATTTTGGAAAGACACTTTTTTGGGGGCTGTTGTTCTCAACCCTGTTTTATGGGTTTCCATTCTTTTAAGGTATTTGTTTCTTTGCTTCCACATGTAACTGTCAATCAAAATGTGTGATGTAATGGAATGGCGGCCACCATTTCGACTTTGTGGAGGCCTTCTTAGATGCCCCTAGTAGCATCAGCAATCAAAGAGCAATTTTGATACGGTGGTCTGCCTGTTTATGAATGCTAGAATGAAGTTGAAGGACAGAACAACGAACAACACAGAAAAAGAAACGCTATTAATGAGAGAAGGAACCTAGAAGTAAGGAGAAATTTCCTGACAGTAAGAACCATTAATCAGTGGCATCACTTGGCTGCAGAAGTTGTGAATGCTTCAACACTGGATGTTTTTAAGAAGAGATTGGACAACCCTTTGTCTGAAGTGGTGTAAGGTTTCTTGCCTAAGCAGGGGGTTGGACTAGAAGACCTCCAAGGTCCCTTCCAACTCTTCTATTCTATTCTATTCTATTCTATTCCTCTACTCTACTCTACTCTACTCTACTCTACTCTACTCTACTCTACTCTACTCTACTCTACTCTACTCTACTCTACTCTACTCTACTCTGACTAGAAATGTTCAGTTCAAGACATTCGACCTTGATAGAGAAAGGTACCGGTAGTTAGATCTAGTTAGGCTTTAACCTACTTGGTTAAATAGGTGGCAATATAAATGCAATAATAAAATGAAATGAAATGAAATGAAATGAATAAAATAAATAAAATAAATAAAATAAATAAAATAAATAAAATAAATAAAATAAATAAAATAAATAAAATAAATAAAATAAATAAAATAAATAAAATAAATAAAATAAATAAAATAAATAAAATAAATAAAATAAAGTTTTATTGTTAATGATCTAGGACAGGGGTCTGCAAAGTCGGCTCTTTGAAGACTGGTGGACTTCAACTCCCAGAGTTCCCCACCCAGCATAGCTGGCTGGGGAATTCTGGAAGTTGAAGTCCACCAGTCTTCAAAGAGCCGACTTTGCAGACCCCTGGTCTAGGACAACTTTAAGACTTGTGCACTTCAGCTCCTACAATTGAAGTCCACAAGTCAGAAAGTTGCCCAGGTTGGAGAGCCCTGGTCGAGGACACCAAACCTGCCCAGATACGTACTGCTAATTTGCTGGCTTGGGCATCTCAATTTCAAGCCCGCATCTCCTCGTGGCAGGAAGTGGCTCTTGCAGGGACTCCTTGGAGCCTGTGTGGTTTTTGGGCTTCACCACAAAAGCAAGATTGTCTGCTTTTTGCATGTGAGTCCTCTGCAGGGGAAATTTCCAGCAACTTAAGCAACTTGTGAAGGATGGCTTTCAACTTTTGTACCCTAGGAAGGGGGTGCAAAAAGGTAGAGCTAGAAGCACGAGGTGAGCAACATTTCTGAGGGGTCAAGAGCCTTTCCAAGAATGGCTATAGTGAAAATGATGATGATGATGATGATTTATTTATTTATTTATTATTTAGACTTATATAACCGCTCTCTCTCCCCAAAGGGACTCGGGGCGGTGCACAGGAAATTATAAACATATGAATATCACAATTATAAATAATTGAAACCAAATTAAATAAATTATCCCTGCGCTAAAATTTAGAATCATTAAAACTCTACTCCATTTAAAACCAATTAAAACAATTTCAGGTACAGACTATAGGCTAGGTAAAATAAATTAGGCCAGACCGGCCTCATGGAACAAATGGGTCTTTAATTTCTGGCGGAAGGCGCGGAGGTCCGTAGTTATTCTGAGATCGGGGGGTAGGTCGTTCCAGAAGATGATGATGTACTTGGTTACTACCTAGGACGCTGGCAGCAACCCATATCAACCATTAGCACCAGTCAATGATATTGGTGATGCATTTTTGAATGTTCAGTTAGTTTAGTTTCATGTTTAATGAATAAAGTATAATAATAATAATAGCACTTAGATTTATATACTGCTTCAAGTGCTTTACAGCCCTCTCTAAGCGGTTTACAAAGTAAGCCTACAACCACCACCACCCAATAATTTTGGCTCCTCATTTTACCTACCTCGGAAGGCTGGAAGTCTGAGTCAGCCTTGAGCCTGGTGAGATTCGAACTGCCAAATTGCAGGCAGCCGGCAGTCAGCAGAAGTAGCCTGCAGTGCTGCACTCTAACCACTGCGCCACCATGGCCAATGACAACAATGAAATATAGAACATGGGGAACAGAACTGGTTCTATCATAGATCTCACCCCTGGGGCTAGAATCGAAACAGACATTTGACAAGACATGACAATGGATACTCCAGAATTGGTCTTATTTTGGAGTAGACTTGAAGAATCTTCTTGGATGAGAAGCGAAACAGCTTCAAAGAAAAACCAGAAAGTCCAGTTGCCTCCTGAAAAAAAAAAACATCTTTGAGATGTTCTATTTGGGGAAAAAACAGTTAGCCTTCCAGCTGTACATTCTGGGCAGGAGAGCTTCAAACAGTTCTTAGAGACTGATTAAAATAAACAACAGGTAACATTTTGGTCTATTCGTTTTCCAAGATTTGACATAGTAATTCCTTACCTTCTTGAAAATAAACCTAACTATGAAACCCATCGTGAATCCTTTTTTGGCTGGGCTGCGTTGTGTGACTGGGGGAGTGTGGAGAACACCTCTTAAATGTGATGGTGGAAGTGTACGCTCATTTATTACATTTCAGAGGACGTCCGACTCTAATTTTAAGCTCCAATGATGTTTTCCTGTGAGCCGTGCTGAAATAAGATTCAAGGGCTGTCCTGGGTTAAACATAATAATAATAATAATAATAATAATAATAATAATAATAATAATAATAATAATAATAATAATAATAATAATAATAATAAAGTTGAATTTATTAACCGCTCCCTCTCCCCACAGGGACTCGGGGCGGTGCACAGGGAGAATAAAAACAATAAATATACAAAATACATACAATTTAAAACAGATTAAACTAATTCCTGTGCTAAAATCCCATTAACTAAAAATCCCCACTAAATATAAATAAACAATTAAAAAACCCATAGAGAGAGAGACTACCCTAGGCCGACCAGGCGGAAAAGATGAGTCTTCAATTTCAGGCGGAAGGAGCGGAGGTCCGTGGTCGTTCTAATATCGGGGGGAAGGTCGTTCCAGAGGGCCGGGCCCGCCCCAGAGAGAGCCCTTCCCCTGGGCGTCGCCCGCTGACAAAGTCTAGTGGATGGCACCCGGAGAAGTCCCTCTCTGTGGGAGCGAATCGGCCGTGAGGATGTGTGAGGCAGGATCCGATCCCGCAGGTAGCTAGGTCCCGAGCCATGGAGCGCTTTAAAGATGATAACTAACACCTTGAAGCGCACCCGGAAGACGACAGGCAGCCAGTGCAGCTCGCGCAAGAGCGGTGTTACATGGGTAAACCTAGTGGTTCCCATAATTGCTCGCGCGGCTGCATTCTGAACTAACTGAAGCCTCCGGGTGCACCTCAAGGGGAGCCCCATGTAGAGAGAGTTACAGTAGTCCACAAACATACATTAGGCAGGGCTGCCCTCTTGACCTTAGGCAGCAAAATAGGTTGCGTTCCCCAGTCCTTCGTTTAGAACTGTTGGGTCGATTTTCACACGTTCAAAAGATGACAATTTGACAGATCTTTCCCATTTCTGCAAACACAGGATTCTTTAATAGATGGAAGGACTGCAGCCACCAAAGAACAGCATTAAGCGCATGCAATCAGCGCATGCAATCAGAATAACAGAGTTGGAAGGGACTTGGGGTGACGGGGCGGGGCGCATGCACAGGGATGTGCGCAGATGCGCTGGGGTTGCTTGCATTGCATTTGAGGGACGCACGCTTGCGCTTTGGGCACTCAGCATCAAAAACAAGTTTGCCATCCCTGGCATAGAGCAAGTCATTATTTTTAAAGAGAACCGCAGAAGTGCAACGATCCGTTATAATGTTTTCAGCCATAAGATGGCGCTATCCACCCAGTCCTTAGAAAATGTCCATCTAGGTCAATGTTTTTCAAACTGAGCAACTTGAAGACCTATGGGACTTCAACTCCCAGAATTCCCCAGCCGGCATTTTTTTAAATTTTTTTACACCGTCATGAATTTGAATGGTTGCTAACCCAGGCAGTCGGTAAGCAAGGACGACCTACAACCTCGGGGCCTAGTTATATGCGAGACCGTCTTCTGCCCCATACATCCCTTCGGCCGATCCGCTCCCACAGAGAGGGCCTTCTCAGGGTGCCGTCAGCTGGGCAATGCCGGTTGGCGACACCCAGGAGAAGGGCCTTCTCTGTGGCGGGCCCTGCCCTGTGGAACGACTTACCCCCTGAACTACGTACCATCTCAGACCTCCGCCTCTTCTGCCAGCGTCTTAAGACACACCTTTTCCAACAAGCTGGCCTAGCATAACCCACCGTTTTGACCATTTTTAGATAGTTTTAATTTGGGGGATTTATACAATTTTAGCACAGGGTATATTTAATATTTAATAGTTTTTTTAAAATTTTGTACCTTTGTTATATTTGTTATGTTTTTTAAATTTCCTGTGCGCCGCCCTGGGTCCTTTCTGGAGAAGGTGCGGGGTATAAATCTGAATAAATCTAAAAAAATCTACAAAGGAAGGAATTTGCTACGCTCGCTGTACGAAAGAGTATCGGAAAACCTCATAATAAGAAAGACGAATAAGTTACCCGTGAATGAAAGAATGAAAAAAGAAAGCTTAGCTACTCGGGCAGGCTGTTGTCTAGTATAGGTAGCCTCGAAGTACGACGAGAACTGAGTCCAAAATTTATGCTGCTAAGGAAAACATCGGTGAAGTCAGTTTTGCCCCATTTTATGGCTTTCCTTGCCACAGTTGTTAAGCGAAACGTTGCATTTGTTAAATTAGTCACATAGTTGTTAAGTGAATCTGGATTCCACATTGACCTTGTTTGTCAGACGGTAGCAGGCGCTGATCACATGGTCCCAGGATATTGCGACCGTCATAAATGCGAACCAGTTGTCAAGTGTCTGAATTTTCTTCAAATAGTGTTTCTCTTTCATTTTCTCCCGTACTACCGTGCTTTCCCCCCAAAATAAGACAGGGTCTTATTTTCTTTTGACCCTTGAAATAAGCGCTTGGCCTTATTTTTGGGGAGGTCTTATTATTTTTGAGGTGCAGGAGGCGGCGAGCGCGGTCACCTCATTGCTGCAATATTTTTGGGGAGGGCTTAGTTTTGGGAAATGCCTTATTTATAATGCATGCACTCAAAAGCCCTATCTGGTTTATTAGCCAGGGAGGTCTTATTTTCAGAGAAACAGGGTAACAATAAAGCATTTCTTATATAATTCTTTGAAAGTAACCATGTATCTTGTTTTTCCTATACCAAAAGAAGGCAGGCCAGCCCACTTGCAAATCATGTCCTTCCAATGTCAATAATCTTGTATTTCTCAGTAAAAATCCATCCTTTCATCCATGTTAACGCTGCTGCCTGGTAATGTAATTCCCAATTTGGTCATCCCAAACTTCCTCTAACTCTTGCATCTTGTAACATTTTTAAATTAATTCTCGCTTTCCCCCCGCCAAATGTATTTCGCTATTATTTTATTAAGTTCTTTAAAATACTTTTTCCTCCAATTTTATCGGAATTGGTTGAAACAAAAACAATATTCATCTTGTTTAAGTATATTCATCTTAAGGTTGACTCAGCCTTCCATCCTTCTGAGGTGGATAAAATGAGGACCCAGATTGTTGGGGGCAAGAGGGTGACTCTGTAAACTGCTTAGAGAGCGTTTACAGTGTAAAAGTCCTGTAAAGTGGTATATAAATACTATTGCTATTTGAGGGGCTGCCACAGAGAGGAAGGGGTCAAGCTGTTTTCCAAAGCACGTGAAGGCCAGACAAGGAATAATGGATGGAAACTGAAAAAAGGAGAGATTCAAATTTTCTGACAGGGAGAACAATCGATCATGGAACTGAAGTTGCCTTCAGAAGTTGTGGGAGCTTCATCCCTGGAAGCTTTCAAGAAGGGACTGGATTGCTATCTGTCAGAAATGGTGTAGGGTCTCCTGCTTGGGTGGGAGTTTGACCAACAAGGTCCCTTCCAACTCTATCATTCTAAGTAACTATGTTTGGAAAAGTTATCGGTAAAAGGAAACCGGGCCATGAAAGAACAGGGTGGCTGGACACCATCAAAGCTAACAGAGAAGAGAAAAACTCAAAGAAGTAGTGCAAGACTAGAAGATGAGGAGAGACCTAGCCCAGAGAATCACCAAGAGTTGGACTCCATTGAACTCATAGCATCATCATTATCATCACCATCATCATATTCCTTGAGGATGATGCTATGAGTTCAATGGAGTCCAACTCTTCACCCAACCTTCCTTGAGTCCTTAAGTCTTCTGATTAAGGTTCTCTGAGGCTTCTGTCGCAAACGACGTGTCCTCTTCAATGAGGGCCCTGCGGAAAAGCCCCAAGAAGGAAGCTCGGTGGCGGAGGCCTCTGCTCCGGACGTAGCCCACAAAGCCATAGAGCACCGGGTTGATGCAGCTGTGCAAGTAGGCCAAGGCGTTGGAGACCTTGAGCGCAATTCCCCAAAGAGCGTTTTCGCTCCAGATGGTGTTCAGTAGCACGAAGACGTGGTGGGGCAGCCAGCAGATGAAGAAGAGGGCGACGATGGCGGCCACCAGTCTGATGGTGCGGTGGCAGCCCTTCCAGCGCCGCTCGCGAAGCTTGCAGAGCAGAACGGAGTACGCCGTGGAGATGAGGACGAAGGGAAGGAGGAAGCCGCCAAAGAACCTGCTCATTCTCAGGGGCAGTTCGGTCGAGGTCCTGAGAGCCTTGTGGTAGATGCAACAGGAGGCACCGTTCCTGACTTCGACCGTGCGGACCACCAGGTAAGGGATGCTGAAGAACAAAGCCACGGTCCATGCTCCGATGCACATCAGGGTTTGAAAACGAGGACTTTGGTGGTTTCGGGCCCACACGGGCTTTACTACCATCAGGCAGCGATAAAGGCTGATCACCGTCAGGACGAAGACGCTAGTGAAGCAGGTCAGGTAGCGGACGAAGCTGTGGACCTTGCAAAGCATGAGGCCGAAGGGCCACTGCTGGTACATGATCTCTTGCACGAGGGCAGGGACGCGGCCCACAGAGAAGAGGAAGTCGGCCACAGCCAGGTTGAGATAGCAGATGGAAGTGAAGGTTTTGTGCTGCTTCCGAGTAACGATGATCCACATGACCAGCCCGTTGCCGGAAACACCCAAAACCAAGATGATCACATTGGTGACGATAGCGATGTGGCGCATGACTTCTTCCACCACGGTTACATTACGGAGGCAGTAAGAGATGTTCGTGGCTGCCTAAAAAGAATAAGACGGTAAGATTCAATGTGGGTTCCTATTTTTCTAAATTTCATACTTCTTGATGGGAAAGGAAGAGGGGAGGGGAGGCAACGTACAGCCCTGCAGTCACAAAGAATCCCCAAAGGTTTTCCTGTAGCCAATTTCCAACTCTGTTACTAAATCTTGGCCTACTATTCGCTCCCACAGGGAGGGCCTCCTCAGGGTGCCGACTGCCGGTCAATGCTGGCTGGCGACGCCCAGGGGTAGGGCCTTCTTTGTGGTAGGGCCTGCCCTCTGGAATGACCTCCCCCCGAACTTCGTACTATCACGGACCTTCCCCTCTTCCGCCGCTCACTTAAGACACATCTTTTTCAGCAAGCTGGACTGGCATAGAATTTAAATTTAGGAACGATAGAGCCTCAGCTAAATTGATAGGTTTTAAATGGGAATTTTAGCACAGGTTTATTATTTAATTTCTTTTTAACTTTTGTATATTTGTTATTTATTATTGTAGTTTTTAATGTCCTGTGCACCGCCCAGAGTCCGTCTCGACGGAGATTGGTGCCGTTTACAAATCGAAAAATATAAAAATATATACTATGAAGGTAAAGGTTCCCCTGCATATTCGTGCTAGTCGTTTTTGGCTCTAGTGGGCGATGCTCATCTCTGTTTCTAAGCCGAAGAGCCAGCGCTGTCTGAAGACGTCTCCGTGGTCATGTGTCTGGCATAACTAAATGCCGAAGGTGCACGGAACACTGTTCCCTTCCCACTGAAGGCGGTGCCTATTTTTCTACTTGCATTTCTTAATGTGCTTTCAAACTGCTAGGTTGGCAGAAGCTGGGACAAGTGCCTTGGTAAGGCCACACTTGGAATACTGCATACAGTTTTGGTCGCCACGATGTAGAAAAAACGTGGAGACTCTGGAAAGAGTGCAGAGAAGAGCAACCAAGATGATTAGGGGACTGGAGGCTAAAACATATGAAGAACGGTTGCAGGAACTGGGTATGTCTAGTTTGATGAAGAGAAGGACCAGGGGAGACATGATAGCAGTGTTCCAATATCTCAGAGGGTGCCACAAAGAAGAGGGAGTCAAACTATTCTCCAAGGCACCTGGGGGCAGGACAAGAAGCAATGGGTGGAAACTAATCAAGGAGAGAAGCAACTTAGAACTAAGGAGAAATTTCCTGACAGTTAGAGCAATTAATCTCTGGAACAGCTTGCCTCCAGAAGTTGTGAATGCCCCAACCCTGGAAGTCTTTAAGAAGATGTTGGATAGCCATTTGTCTGAAATGGTGATAAAGTTCCTGCCCACGCAGGGGGTTGGACTAGAAGACCTACAAGGTCCCTTCCAACTCTGCTATTGTATTATTGTATTAAGTAATGGGAGCTCCCTCCGTTACACAGTGCTAGAGATTCGAACCGCTGAACAGCCGAACTTTCTGATCGACAAGCTCAGCGTCTTAGCCACTGAGCCACCATGTTCCTCCTTAATGTATAACCGTTGGTTCAAGCAACTGAAGTTGCAGCTGCACCAAAAAAATATGTGATCCTTGCAGTTGCCACATCTTCATGGTTGTATGATCAAAATTTGGGTGCTTGGCAGCTGGCATTTACAATGGTGCAGTGTCCCGGGGGTCATGCCACTGCCATTGACGACTTTCCCAGACAGTGTCCAACAAGCAAAGTCAACGGGGGAAGCCAGATTCACATCACCATGTGACTCACAACTGCATAACCGTGATTGAAAAAAAAGTCATAAAATCATCTGCAACTCATTTAACAGCCGCCTGGCTTAATAATGAAAATTCTGATTCCAAGTGTGATTGTAAGTGGAGGATAACCTATAAACTTCATTTTTCAGGGACTCAATTCAGATCCGATCATATCTTTGCAGAAAACAGAGAAACTGCCTACAGGGCAGAAGCTGTGGGTTTTTTTCCTGTGTCACAATTATAGTCGTTTAGCAACCAGTCTGCCAGCATGTAGATCGGATGTGGATTCACCAAGAAGTATGAAAGAGCAAGCGGGAATCAAATCTGGAGAGAACTCTCAGTAAGAGTTGGGGAAAAACCAGTTGTCCTTTTTGGGGTGGCATGCCTGGGAACAGACAAATATATGATTAAGTTCTCGCTAATCTCTTCTCTTGGGGATAAATCAGGATGTCTCAAATAGTTATTTCTAATTCAAGTGATCTAGGAGAACTGTAGTGGTGTGATATCTACGGACATGGTAGATTTGTGTGGTTGTCCAGACAATCACTCCCAGAATACCCTACTAGTTCTAACTCCATAGTAAAATTACACTAACAGAATCTTACAAGTTGAGGTGGAACGGTTGCTTTCGTGGCGTGGAGACAATAACTTGGTCCTTAACACCAATAAGACCAAGGAGCTTAGAGTGGACTATAGAATAATAATAATAATAATAATAATAATAATAATAATAATAATAATAATAATAATAATCTGTATTGTCATTGTAAAAATTACAATGAAATTGGTTTTAACTTCACTGGTGCAAAATTATAACAGAAACAAAGAAGAGAGGAAAGAAAAAAGAAAAAGAAAAAACTAGCATGTGCATGGAGTGATTGCGGTTGAATTTAAAAGTCTCACAGCCCATGGATAGAAGCTACCTTTAAACCTGTTTGTTCGGCTGGCTATACTTTGATATCTTCTGCCTGATGGTAGAAGGGCAAAGAGATACCAACCAGGGTGTGAATCATCTATGAGAATCTTCCTTACTCTGCTAAAGCAGCGAGATCTGGCGATGTTATCCAGTGATGTCAGAGGGCAACCGATGGTTTCTTGTGCCGAATTGATCCCTCTCTGTAGTGCCTTCCTCTTCGCAACTGTTAAACCAGCATACCACACTGTGATACAATATGTAGATACAATATAGAAGGAGTAGATCAGACATCCAGGCCTTGCTTATCAGTGGAGACGGAGTGGAGCAAGTGGCCAGTTTTAAGTTTCTTAGTGTTGTCATAAAAGAGGACTTGATGTGGGGCGCCAACATTGCAGCACCAGTCAAAAGGGCCCAGCAGAGATTATACTACCTGAGATTTCTCAGGAAACAACAACTGAATGGAAAACCGCTGGTGACCTTCTACCGCTGCATCCTAGAGAGTATTAACTTACTGCATCTGTGTGTGGTTTCCCAATTGCACAGTGGCAGATAGGACAGCGCTCCAGAGGGTCAACGTCATTGCCCAGAGGATCACGGGTTGCCCTCTCCCCTCTTTGGAAGAGCTTCAGAGCTCCCACTGCCTTAAGAAAGTTCAAAACATTCTTCAAGATCCATCTCATCCTGGGCACCCTTTTCTTTTTGCAGCTCTTCGTCCGTCTCCCAAGACTCTTCCCTCATACCACTACAAGTAAGGCAATGTTTCCCGGACTTCTGGGTGTTGAAGCTCACACTTTTGCAGCTTATTGAGGTTGAGAAACACTGGTAGGGATAGAAGGTGGGAGGGGGGAGGGGGTTGGTGGGCTGTCCCAGTTGACAAACTGGTTGCAAAGGCAGATCAAAGCTTTCAAAACCTCGCCCCTTGGAGGCCTCCAGCTCGGCCCAGTCACGAAACATTCAGGAGTCGGAAGAGGCTTCTGGTGCATGCATACGGTGCGTGGATGAAAACGTCTTCCAGGCTCTTCTAGAACATCAAACAGGCCTCAGGAATGAAGCAATGCAGTCGCTTGACTTGTAGAATCTTTATGATTTCACCACGTCGCTGTGATGGGAAATCATCCAAGCTTGAAATCCTCCATGCAAGATACCGGATCTAACTAAAATTCAGGTGTTGCTTTTCACATAAAGAGGCTAATATTAAAAGCGGAATATTTCTTATAGCAAAAGGGCTCAGTAGCCAAGACGCTCAGCTTTTCGATCAGAAAGATCGGCAGTTCAACGGTTTGAATCCAGTTTCAGTTTCAGTTTATTTACATTTATATCCCGCCCTTCTCCGCAAAGGACCCAGGGCGGCGAATCCCTAGCGCCACGAAATGGAATGAGCTCCCATGATTTGTCCCAGCTTCTGCCAACCTAGCAGTTCGAAAGCGTGTAAAAAATGCAAGTATAAAAATAGGGACCACCTTTGGTGGGAAGATAGCAACACGTTGTCATCTTCAAAGCGCTCCATGGCTCGGGACCTAGCTATCTGTGGGATCGGATCCTGCCCCATACATCCTCACGGCCGATTCGCTCCCACAGAGAGGGACTTCTCCGGGTGCCGTCCACTAGACTCTGTCAGCGGGCGACGCCCAGGGGAAGGGCTTTCTCTGTGGCGGGCCCAGACCTCTGGAACGACCTTCCCCCCGACATTAGAACAACCACGGACCTCCGCTCCTTCCGTCTAAAATTAAAAACACACCTTTTCTGCTTGGCCGGCCTAGGGTAGTCTCTTTTATCATGGGATTTTAGTAAATTTAAATTGGGAATTTTAGCGCAGGGATAATTGTTTAATTTGTCTTTTAAGTATTTATGTATATTTATTGTATTTTTAACTTCCCTGTGCACCGCTCCGAGTCCCCCCGGGGAGAGGGAGCAGTCTATAAATTAAATTTTTTATTATTATTATTATTATTATTATTATTATTATTATTATTATTATTATTATTATTATTATTATTATTATTATTATTATTATTATTATTATTATTATTATTATTATTATTAACACTCCTTGTGCCTTTGGAGTTTAGTCGTGCCACCCACATGACCCCGGAGACGTCTTCGGACAGCGCTGGCTCTTCGGCTTTGAAACAGAATGAGCAGCGCCCCCTAGAGTCGGGAACGACTAGCACATATGTGCGAGGGGAACCTTTACCTTATTTCTTATAGCAGCATTTTCCTAACCTTGCAGAATGGAGGTGCTCTAAAATGTTAGCCTCCACCCCCCCCCCCCCCGGGCCGACTTATTTTTAATCCATTTTTGGGATAAAAGTTGATTAAGGAGTTGTAGGCACCCACTTACTAGAAGAACAACTGGTAACAATCCGTTCTCATTCTCAGCTTGGCCTTTTTCTGAGAGTAGGGAGGCCACAAGATGTAACTTAAGGGCTGCAAAGTTTCAACACTCAAGATTGCATCAGAGGAGTGGTTTGAAAAGAGGTTGCTTTTCAAAGAGGTTGAAAATTGCTTTGCTTTCTCTGGGCTAGGAGAGATGTTTTAAGGGGCAAAAGGGGGTGCTTTAAGCCTTGGGAATATTCAAAGCATCCACTGGATCCTTAAAAACCTCAAATCTCCCCCTCCTGAGGGATCTCCTTGGTCCCCATTGGGAGCGAAGAGAGCCACAGGCTCCTGCTTTGTAATCGAATCTGTTTCCTTCACTAAATTCTGGGAAAACTTAAGATCTTCTGCATGTCCCTTCCCTCCCACCCTCCCACCCACCCCAATCCCCAACCCTGTTTCCAAAACAATGAATTGGGGCATGCCCATTTCTTTTAAGTTTTGCAGATCTTTCTGTCAAGGTAAAGAAGAAATGGCAACCAGACGCTCCATTCCTGAATGCATTCTTCAAACAGAATGATTTAGCTTTAGGGAGAGAAGAAATGACCCAGGGGTCAGCCACTGGGGGTTCGGGACAACCTCTAGCTAAGATTCTGGGCAGTTTGTAGAACCCCCCCCCCAAATCCTACTCCTGGCTGGCCCCGCCCACCCTACCCCTCCCTGGAGTCCCCATACGGCTTGTTTTGGATGCAGGTAAGTTCAGGGTGCACACGGAGGCTCCAGGAGGGTGAAAAATGGACCTACTGGAAGTTCAGGAAAGCCAGAAATGGGCTCCAGAGCCCGGGGAGGCCATTTTCGCCCTCCCGGAGACTGGAAGAAAGCCTCTGGAGCCCGGGGAGAGCAAAAACGCCTCTCCCTGCCGTGGTGCAGGATGCCGACTGGGCCACGCCCACCATGGCCACGCCCCCCCCCAGCACCCGGGCAGAGAACCCCTTGCTGAAATTTTTGAAGCCCACCTCTGAAATGACCGCCTATGAAGGAAGGGGATTCTCGGGGAAATAATCCTTTGGGAAAGAGGGAAAGAATAATGTTCCAATGTGATACAGGATTTTGCAAAGGTTCTGCAGGGCGGTGGAGCCCTTGCAAAATCTGCCCGATCAGAGAGGACCATCACGGAGAGTAATCTATCCACAGCATGAGCAACAATGCCAGTTTACCAGGCCACCCTCCAGTTGTTTCAAAATAATAATCAGAATAATAATTCTGGGAGGAATGCATCTTCCTGTTTAGTCTAAGCCCAGTGAGCGTGCAAGGAGGTCTAGCCAAGGCCTCCTGCCTGAGACGCTGTGGCTACCTCTCCGCCCCTGTATTGCTCACCATTTGAAGATTCACCGGGCCTTCCACAGGGAGGCTTCACCTAAGGAGGTCTGGCCGGTCTGCCTCTCGGGTGCATTCTGAACGGAAGGGCAGGAAGTTCACTGCAGAGCCGGATTGCAAGAGACCGTAGACCAGCCTTTTCCTTTGCAAAATCACAGGGTGCAGCCAAGGGAGCTCATTTTGCAAGAAAACACTTGCAGGGCAAATGCCCAGGAAGCATCCAAGGGAAGGCACGTTGGGGTGACTTTCGGATAAAGGAAGAGAGGAGCCCATTTGAAATAGGAGCAACTTGGTGATCGGTTGTGCCTGGAGGGGAAAACAAGAGCAGCCGATGCTGTGGTGCTTAGATGCCAGAGTTCAGGTGCAAGTTGCTACTAAACATTGGAGGGGGTTGGGTGTTTTCGGACCAGGTGCTATTTAAGAATGCATTCGATTAACCCAGGGGTCTGCAAAGTTGGCTCTTTTAAGACTGGTGGACTTCAACTCCCAGAATTCCCCAGCCAGCATAGCTGGCTGGGGAATTCTGGGAGTTGAAGTCCACCAGTCTTAAAAGAGCCAACTTTGCAGACCCCTGGATTAACCCAACAGTCTTGTGAAGATAAAAGGAAGGAAGGAAGGAAGGAAGGAAGGAAGGAAGGGGAAATGAATGGAGAGAAGAGGAAGCAAAAGGAGAGGGGAGAGGAGAGAGAAGGAAGGATGGAAAGAAAGAAAGAAAGAAAGAAAGAAAGAAAGAAAGAAAGAAAGAAAGAAAAGAATGGAGAGGAGAGGAAGCGAGAGGAGAGGGGAGGGAAGAGAAGGAAGGAAGGAAGGATAAAATAATGGAGAGGACAGGAGAGGGAAAGGGGAAGGAAGGAAGGGAGAAATGAATGGAGAGGAGAGGAAGCAAAAGGAGAGGAAAGGATGGGAGGAGAGGAGAGGAGACAGAAGGAAGGAAGGAAGGCAGGCAGGATGGATGGAAAGAAAGGAAGGAAGGAAGGAGAAAAGAATGGAGAGGAGAGGAAGCTGGAGGAGAGGCAAGGAGGAGAGGAGAGGAGAGGAGAGAGGAGAAAGGAAGGAAGGAAAGGAAAGAAAGAAAAGAAAGGAAGGAAGGAAGGAAGGAAGGAAGGAAGGAAGGAAGGAGAGGAAGCGAGAAGAGAGGGAGAGGGGAAGGGAGGAGAGAGAAAGAAGGAAAGCTGCTTTAATGAGGCACAATTACTGACACGATGCAATTATAAGACGGATGACAGGCCCAGCTCACTTTTGGGGAGCTCTTTGTGCCCTGGGAGGAAAGGTGGCCATGAGGTGAGAGCACAGAATAGTTCTGCTGTTCTTTTATCTTTTAAATAATTGCGTAGAAAAGGCGACTTCCTCTGGGGCCGCTGGTCCGAAGAGCGAGCTCTGCTGCAACAACATTAGGAACAGGTTGCAGGGGTGCACAGGTGAGACGACACCGCCCGACAACAAGCGCGGCAATGACGTCCTTGTCTCCATCTATGTAAGCCACCATCGTCGGGCGGGTCAACGACAGGGATGTGCTATCGTTGCCCAGCCTCCTCCCTCTGCCGACGCCCCTGCAAATCCCTTTTCATTTTCTGCCATCCTTGTATGGTGCTTCGTGCCAAAGTCCAGCCGCGCACTGCAGCTCTGTGCGATCTGTGAGGTTTGCATTCATCTATCAATGCCACTCCAAAGCATCATTGCCAGTGACAGGTGGAGACCTTTCTATTCCGCCCCCCCCCCCGCCCTCCGGCTTTATTTTAATGTTCATTTGTAAATTGAATCCGAATGGTCTCTTGGTCTCTGCATTTCGAAGGGCTGACCTCGACTGCTGCCTTTATTTCTGTCGTTGATTGGATTGGATTGCATCTAGTTTTAATTTGAATGATATTACATTTAAATTAAGTTATATTCACAGAGCAGAAAGCATAAGATATCAAACAAATATTTTTACAAATCTATCTCTCTATATAAATAAAAATGGAACAAGAGTTTGTTGAAAGCCGCTAATCTCCGAAAGTACTGCACCGATCGCTTCCAAATTTTCACACAACATTCCTTTCAAATACGGCACCAATGATATATATAGATGTCACACCTGTGCCAGGTACACGCAACGGAAATGTAAAAAATGTAAAAAAGGGTAGGTAGATGGATACAGAGAAAGCAGTGGGCCATGGGTATCATACCATCCTTTATGACATAAAATACTCTGTCCATAAGATTAAAGGAGAAATACAGTAGGTAGGTAGGTAGGTAGGTAGGTAGGTAGGTAGGTAGGTAGGTAGAGGGATAGAGAGAGGGAGGGAGAAATGCAGCAGGTAGGTAGGTAGGTAGAGGGATGGAGAGGGGGAGAAATACGGTAGGTAGGTAGGTAGAGGGATAGAGAGAGAGAGAAATACAGTAGGTAGGTAGGTAGGTAGAGGGATAGAGAGAGGGAGAAATACAGTAGGCAGGAAGGTAGGTAGAGGGATAGAGAGAGGGAGAAATACAGTAGGTAGGTAGGTAGGTAGGTAGAGGGATAGAGAAGAAGAAATACAGTAGGTAAGTAGAGGGAGAGAGGGAGAAAGGGAGTAGGTAGGTAGGTTGGGGGTTATATGGTGTTTGTGTGTGCAGGTGCAGATCTACACACAGATTGGTTGGCCATTTAACCAGACTGGGCCACAGCAACGCGTGGCCAGGAACTCCAGGTATATATGTCTGTCTGTCTGTCTGTCTGTCTTGGATCGGGCGAGGAGTGGATGGAGGTTTTGAAGGAAGGGAATTTTGAGCAAAGCGAATATTGGGGTTTTTATTAAGAAAGAAAAAGGGATGATTGTATACACAGGAAAGAATCGTAAGAGGTGCAGAATGTAACGAGGGGAAGCATTTATCCTGGGATTTATTCTGCTGGCTGGGTGGCCTGGTTCATTTTTCATTCTGTGGAGCCTGAAATGAGAGCGGGAAAAAGAGAGAAACAGATGAAGGAAATCCTAAATGGAATCCAGGAAAAATACCCTTTCTCTCCCTCCTCCTTCCCTAAAAACACACACATAACCTTCTTCTCCTGTCCTCTGGCTTTGAAGGCAGAAATAACCTTTTAAAATACATTTTCACAGCATTAGAAGGGAATGGGACGGCTGAGAAGGCAGCAGAATATTGAAGTAGTCCTCGTTTAGTGACCGTTTACCTCATGACAGCGGTGAGAAAGCAACGTAGTGGCCAATCCTTGAATGTACAACCGTCCCAGAACTATAAAACAAAGAAAAACAGAGTCAAATCATGAGGGTAATTGCAGGTTCGTTAGCGATCACAGGGCTTAACGGCCACGTTGCGGGTCCTATTTAAAGTCACTAAGCGAGGACTACTTGTATAGCCAAGGGTCTCATACCTTATAAATTTTATTTATTTATTTATTTATTTAAATTTCTAAACCGCCCCCTCTCCCCGAAGGGACTCGGAGCGGTGTACAGGAAAATTAAAAAAACATCTAAAACCATAACAATACATACAAAATTAAAACCGGATTAAATATTAACCCTGTACTAAAATTTAGAAAAACATTAAAACTGTATCCCATTAAAACCAAATTAAATAATTTAAAATTACAGACTGGGGCGAGGAGCATAAAGTAGGCCAAGCCGGCCTGATGGAACAGATATGTTTTAACTTTTTGGCGGAAGGAGCGGAGGTCTGTAGTAGTTCTAATATCGGGGGGGGGGGGGGGTGGTAGGTCGTTCCAGAATAAAGGCGGGATTCTAATAAGCAAACAAACGTATAAATGACTGAAGATGTGCGGACTTCAACTCCCAGAATTCCCTGCCAGCCGTGGGGAATTCTGGGAGTTGAAAGGATTCTAATAAGCAAACTAACGTATAAGTGATTGAAGATGTGCGGACTTCAACTCCCAGAATCCCCCACGGCTGGCAAGGAATTCTGGGAGTTGAAGTCCAGGCGAGCTTGAAAAACACAGGGGAAAGAATCAGGCGATAAAAATGCGTCTCTCACCACAATTTCTGGACTTTTGTCTTCTCTATTTCGATCAAACGTATCTTAGAACAAGGCGATCTGGAGGACAGGAAAGAAAGCAGAACCGGTTCCGAAATCAGTGCCGTGGTTGTCACCCCAGTTTTGGCAAGGGTGTTTATTTGGCATCTTGCCCTACTCGGGAAATTAGAAGCAATGGTAGCTTCTGTACAACAGAACCAGGGATGGGTTTCTACCGGTTCCGACCGGTCCAGTCAAAACGGAAGTGGTATAGCTACCTGGGTCACTGGAACTAGCAGCGACCCAAGCCTGCCACGCCCTCAAACTGGTTCCCCAGTTTCTTTTGCCGTCGCCGGCATGTTTCTGCGCATGCCCAGAAGAGTTTTTAGTCAACCGCGCATGCGCAGCAATGGCACGCACAAAACGCCCTCTCAGCGAACCGGTAGCAAACTGGTTAGGAACCCACCACTGAAGAGAGCCCCACCTGAACAACAGGACCAAGGTCCGCTAAGAAGCGGTTGGGAAACAAGATGGAGAGTGCATGGATTTGGAGCGCCAATACTTCAGGGGTGGGCAGCTGGGGGTTCGCAGGGGTTCGGGAGAACCTCTAGTTAAGATTCTGTTTGGTTCGGAGAAGCCCCAAATCCCACTCCTGGCTGGCCCTGCGCCACTATGCCCCTCCCCTCCCAGGAGTCACCCACACGGCCGTTTAAGTGCAGAGTTTCCACAGCGGCTCGGGGAGGCTGAAAAATGGGCCTCCCGGAAGTTCAGGAAGGCGGGAAACTGGGCCCATTTCAGGCGTCCAGAGGGCCTCCGGAGCCCGGGGAGGCTGTTTTCACCCTCCCGGAGGCTCAAAAAAAGCCTCTCGAGCCCAGGGAGGGCAAAAGCACCCCCTCCTGTCTGTGGTGCAGGAGACCAACTAGGCCATGCCCACCATGGCCATGCCTGCACAGCAACTGGGCAGAGAACCCCTTGCTAAAATTGTTGAAGCCCACCCCTGCTCCAATGTACGACTTACCAGAGAAGTAGTAAATAACAGCTATCAAAATTAAAATGGATATAAGCGTTCCAAGAAGAATCGCAGCAAGCTGAGCATTTTCCTTTCTGCTCTCTGGGTTGAAAAGAACAACGAAGAGGATTAGGGGACTGGAGGCTAAAACGTATACGAAGAACAATTGCAGGAACTGGGTAGGTCTAATTCAATGAAAAGAAGGACTAGGGGAGACATGATAGCAGTGTTCTGATATCTCAGGGGTTGCCACAAAGAAGAGGGAGTCAAGGCTATTCTCCAAAGCGCCTGAAGGTAAAACAGGAAGCAATGGGTGGAAACTAATCAAGGAGAGAAGCAACCTAGAACTGAGGAGAAATTTCCTGACAGTGAGAACAATTAAACAGTGGAACAACTTCCCTCAAAAGTTGTGAATGCTCCAACACTGGAAGATTTTAAGAAGATGTTGGATAACCATTTGTCTGAAGTGGTGTAGGGGGTTGGACTAGAAGACCTCCAAGGACCCTTCCAACTCTAGTATTGTATGTGTTGTGTTGTTTTGTATCATCTTGACTCCCTTGTGATGACAAGGTTATTCCCACGAAGCCCTTGGTGTTCCAAGATCCCCCACCAAGCCCTACCTCCATTCCTTTCTAAGTCAAGAAGCACCATTATAGTACAGCGTGGATTACAAAGTAATTTCAGGACAGGGTTTACTTGCCTTTCTTGGCTAGAATAGACAAAGTCTTCAGACTGGAGAATCCAATAGGATTTATTGCTCTGCACATGATTATGTGGGAATTTAATATATTTCCAAAGAGATATAAGGAACTGATGCATGTATTGCCTTGAGTTGAGGTTATGATCCTTACATCCTCCGAGGTGGCTTCCCTTCTTAAAAGTTGATGGTCCACGTACCACTGGATCTCTGGTGGGGGCCAAGAATGGAAGGCACAAGAACAAACGGTGGTGGTGTTCTGGTCATACCTACAAATTTGGACGACCCTGATTTGAGGGCTATCTGCAAGAAGGCAAAACAAAGACACATTTTCTCTGGGTAAAAGAAGTGAGGTTCATAATTCTCAGCTGGGTGTCCATTGCTTCCAACGAGAGAAAGCGAACTCATCTTGTATAGTAAGATCTGACAATGGCACAAAGTATCACTTCTGGACCAGTAGTGGGATTCCAATTTTTGTTACTGCCGGTTCTGTGGGCATGGCAGGGGGAAGGATACTGTAAAATCCCCATTCCCTCCCGATCAGTTGGGACTCGGGAGGCAGAGAATAGATTGCTGGCGGGGCCAGCCAGAGGTGGTATTTGCCGGTTCTCCAAATTACTCAAAATTTCCACTACTGGTTCTCCAAAACTGGTCAGAACCTGCTGAATACGACCTCTGCTTTAGACTTGTGTAATAGTACAGAAAACAAAAAGAAATTGAATTTGTAGATTGTCATGGATGTTATCAAACACCCAAAGAAACCTATTCTGAAAGATCTGACAACATTTGGGCATTTCCCCCCAATGGCAAGATACTGTATTTGCCATTCTCAACTCATTGCTGGTCATGATACCAAAAGTGTTGGCTTGCTTGGGTGTCGCCTTGATTGTTGGCTCTTGATGACCTGGAACACATAGCAGGGGTGGGATTCAAAAGTTTTTACTACCGGTTCTGTGGCTTGGTGGGTGTGGTTTGGTGGACATGGCAGGGGAAGGGTAGTGCAAAATCCCCATTTCCACCCCACTCCAGGGCAAGGATCCTGTAAAATCCCCATTCCTTCCCCACCCCACTAACCTGCTTTCCAGCTTAGGGCAACAAAAGAAGACTCAGATGATCATATGGGCCCCGATCTGCTGGACTTGGCAGGCAGTGAATAGATGGGGGCGAGGCCAGCCAGAGCTGGTATTTGCTGGTTCTCCGAACTACTCAAAATTTCCGCTATCGGTTCACCAGAAACAGTCAGAACTGGCTGAATACCACCTCTGACACATAGATGCTGTTTGGCCAACCTCTATTATTTCATCAGTGTTTCTCAACCTTGCCCACTTTAAGACGTGTGGACTTCAATTCCCAGAATGCCCCAGCCAGCCATGCTCGACTTGACTTATGATGGCAATGATGGAAATTCCAATTGTGGTCATAAATTGAGGTCTGCCTACAAGATAGATCTCCTCTCCTCTCTCCCCTTGTGCTTGGATGAGTAGGAGGGACCGGGAATACAGGTAGTCCTTGATTGATGACCACAATGCAGCCCAAAATATATGTGAGACCTGCAGTAAGTGAGTTTTGCCCCTTTTTATGAAATTCCTTGCCACGGCTGTTACATGCATCACTGCAGTTTGTGACATTAGTAGATTCCCCATGGACGTTGCCTATCAGAAGGTCGCAAAAGGGGATCACAATAGTCCTGCCTGGACTACTGCAATGCTCTCTACATGGGGCTCCCCTTGAGGTGCATCCGGAAGCTCCAACTAGTTCAGAATGCGGCCGCGCGGGGGATTTTGGGAGCCTCTAGATGCTCCCATGTAACACCTCTCCTGCGCAAGCTGCACTGGCTGCCTGTGGCTTTCCGTGTACGCTTCAAGATGTTAGTAACCTTTAAAGCGCTCCATGGCAAGGGACCTGGGTATTTGCAAGACCGCCTCCTACCAAATACCTCCCTCCGACCAGTCCGCTCCCACAGAGGTCCTCCTCAGGGTGCCGTCAGCCAGTCAATGTCAGCTGGCGACCCCTAGGGGGAGAGCCTTCTCTGTGGCAGCTCCTGCCCTATGGAATGACCTACCTCCTGACCTACGTACAACCACGGGCCTGTGCCTTTTTCGCCGAGCCTTGAAAACCAATCTATTTCATGTGGCCGGCCTGGCGTAGTTTTAATTTGCTTTTTATTAGGGGTTTTTATAGGGTATTTTAGAGCAGGCTTTGTGTTTAATCGACTTTTAATATATGTCTTGTATTGGATGTTTCATTGTTGTTTTTCTTACTGCCTGTTCACCGCCCTGAGTCCCGTCAGGGAGACAGGGCGGTATACAAATTTGAATAAAACCTAAACCTAAACCTAAACAAGACCTCGGCACATGGCAATCGTCATAAATAAGAATCAGTCGCCAGGTGTCTGACCGTGGGGTTGTTGCAACGGTGGCAAGCATTCAAAACGGTCGTCGGTCACTTTTTTCAGTGCCGCTGTAACTTTGAACGGTCCCTAAGTGAACTGGGGTAAGGTTGCATCTCTTACCCAAGATGCAGAGAGCTTCCGGAGGCAAAGACTTAGATAAGAGGGCTACTCACATGCCATACGAAGTTGGATGGCATTTTGTATGTTTTTCTTTGGGTCCGGGTAGTTTACGTTACAGGTGAGGGTTAAGCCTTCGTTGGCTAATGAGGGGACGAAGCTGAGGTTGGTCCCGTAGGTCCAGGTCCAGCTGCTCTTCTGCCTGGCCCAGTCAGTCCTATTCCAGCGGCTTGATTTCAGCTCCCAGAAGATTTTAGGCTTGGGTTTCAAGCAACAATTCGATGCCACGCAGCTCAGGCTGATGATTTCCCCCCAGATGATGGCATGCGGCTTCCGAATCTCAGGCTTCTTTAAACCTAAGCAAGAAAAAGGTTGACGGGAGGCCTCTTGGTGGCACCGTCCTGCCTCCAGCTGCCTTTATCAGCCCAGCCCTGTGGTGGGTTTCTGCAGGCTCGCACCTACTCGCAAGAGCCGGTTGGTGAAATTTAGAGAACTGGTGAGAGGGGGTTCCACCGGCATACCTGGAAGTAAATCTGGCCTGCCGCTGCCAGTGACCCAACGGGAAGGAAAGGAAAGGAAAGGAAAGGAAGGAAGGAAGGAAGGAAGGAAGGAAGGAAGGAAGGAAGGAAGGAAGGAAGAATTTATCATCACAATTGAGTCCAAAATTTTGGTTGCTAAGCAAGAGCGTTGTTAAATGAGTTTCACCACATTTTAAAAGGTGGCCACTCCCACCCTGTCACATGACTGCCAAGCCACGCCCACAAAATAGGCCACCCCTACAGAGTAGGTTCTAAAAAATTTGAAACCCACCACTGGCCCAGCCCATTCTGCAACGGGGTATGCCTAGTTTAATGAAAAGAATGTCAGAGTGTGCACAGCACGACAGCTATTTTGAGAAAACCTCGGAGTAAAATACAGCACAGAGCAGTGGTGGTTTGCAGGAGGTAATGGATGGAAACTAATCAAGGAGAGAAGCTACCTAGAACTAAGGAGAAACTTTCTGACAGTTGGAAGAATCCATCAGTGGAATGGCTTGCCATCAGAAGTTTGGGATGCTTCATCACGGGAGGTTTTTTAAAGATTAGATTGGACCACCATTGGTCTGAAATGTTATAGGGTCTCCTGCTTGAGTAGGGGCTAGGACTGCAAGACCTCCAAGGTCTCTTCCTATTCTGCTAGTCGGTCTATTGTAGCTTCATTTGCAATTGTAGCTTCATTTCATTTACTGTTGTGGCTTGTCGGCCGCCGGCCCTTCCAGCAGCCATATCAGAGGAGGAGAAGGCGGGGGAGTCAGAGTTAGCATCAAGGCCACCTGAGAGTTCCAAGGGGGAAGAGGGAATGGAGCTCTCAGAGAGAGAGACATAGAGAGAGACACACAGAGAGAGAGACAGAGAGAGAGACACAGAGAGAGAGAGACACAGAGAGAGACACACACACACACACACACACACACACACACACAGAGAGACAGACAGACAGAGACAGAGGCAGAGCTTCTGTCAGCCCTCTGATGGAGTGTCCACCTCCCCCAGGTCTGGAGGTGGCTGATGAGGAAGAGGAGGAACAGCTGGGTCCAGTGCCTGACATGCGGATGCATAGAAGGCAGAGGAGAGGAGAGCAGTGGAAATCTATGGGCCGGTCCTTGGGAAGGAAGAGCCACCGGTGCTAGCGAAGCTCTGGGGATAAAAGTCAGGGGGCAGAGATGAATGGATGTGGCAGACAACTCTTCACCTCCCAGCTGGCAGGACTTGCTAGCCTGCGGTGAGAGAGAAACTATTTGCGGAGGCTGCCGGCGCGCCTAATAAAGGAATCTTTGAGTTCACTTCAAAGAGTTTGCCATGTTTGGGCAGCTGGGTCAGAACACTTACCATATCTGTGCAACAAGGATCCTGGCTTGTCCATGACTCTCTAACGATTCCCCACACTGTTCTAAAATAAAGGCATCCAAAACATCAAGGAAGAAGGGGAGTAAAAATTCAAGAACTGCCTACCTGTCACCACAACTTGGGGATTTATGGCAGGTAGTGCACCAGAAGATTGAAACTCATGCATAAATCCTGGCCCTTTATAAATTGTCATGTAGTAATTTCCCATGTCCATATACTGGGCATTCGCAATGCTGAAGGAGCACTCGCCGTTGACGGGATTCCCGATCAGCTTAAAATTGGTAATCTCAAGTCTCTGCCTTAAGTCATTGGTGACCATCAGATCTCCTAGCACCCACTTGTTGACCCACACCAAATAGTAACGTTTGTAGACGTTCTTAAACCAATAGACGTAAAAGGGTGCCTTGCTTTTGGAGTACCGTTCCGGAACCGTGAATCTACAGGGCACGTCAGTGCAATGGTTGACTTCCACAAAGACTTTCTCGGCCACGGAAATCGAATAGCCGGGACTGACGGTCAGAGTACCTGGTGAGAGGAGAGGAAAATGTAACTGGCAAGGCCCTGCTACCTAACCCTAGCCCTAGCCCTAGCCCTAGCCCTAAGCCCTAAGCCCTAAACCCTAAGCCCTAAGCCCTAAGCCCTAAGCCCTTAGCCCTTAGCCCTAAGCCCTAAGCCCTAAGCCCTAAGCCCTAAGCCCTAGCCCTAGCCCTAGCCCTAGCCCTAGCCCTAGCCCTAAGCCCTAAGCCCTAAGCCCTAAGCCCTAAGCCCTATGCCATAGCCCTAAGCCCTATGCCCTTAGCCCTTAGCCCTTAGCCCTAAGCCCTAAGCCCTTAGCCCTAAACCCTAAGCCCTAAGCCCTAAGCCCTAAGCCCTAAGCCCTAAGCCCTAAGCCCTTAGCCCTTAGCCCTTAGCCCTAAGCCCTATGCCCTATGCCCTATGCCCTATGCCCTATGCCCTAAGCCCTAAGCCCTAAGCCCTAAGCCCTAAGCCCTAAGCCCTAAGCCCTAAGCCCTAAGCCCTAAGCCCTAGCCCTAAGCCCTAAGCCCTAAGCCCTAGCCCTAGCCCTAGCCCTAGCCCTAGCCCTAAGCCCTAAGCCCTAAGCCTTAAGCCCTAGCCCTAGCCCTAGCCCTAAGCCCTAAGCCCTAAGCCCTAGCCCTAAGCCCTAAGCCCTAGCCCTAGCCCAAGCCCAAGCCCAAGCCCTAAGCCCTAGCCCTAGCCCTAGCCCTAGCCCTAAGCCCTAAGCCCTAAGCCCTAAGCCCTAAGCCCTAGCCCTAAGCCCTAAGCCCTAGCCCTAGCCTAAGCCCTAAGCCCTAAGCCCTAAGCCCTAAGCCCTAAGCCCTAGCCCTAAGCCCTAAGCCCTAGCCCTAGCCCTAGCCCTAGCCCTAAGCCCTAAGCCCTAGCCCTAGCCCTAGCCCTAGCCCTAAGCCCTAAGCCTAAGCCCTAAGCCCTAGCCCTAAGCCCTAAGCCCTTAGCCCTTAGCCCTAGCCCTAGCCCTAGCCCTAGCCCTAAGCCCTAAGCCCTAAGCCCTAAGCCCTAGCCCTAGCCCTAGCCCTAGCCCTAGCCCTAAGCCCTAGCCCTAGCCCTAGCCCTAGCCCTAAGCCCTAAGCCCTAAGCCCTAGCCCTAGCCCTAAGCCCTAAGCCCTAAGCCCTAGCCCTAGCCCTAGCCCTAAGCCCTAAGCCCTAAACCCTAGCCCTAGCCCTAGCCCTAGCCCTAGCCCTAGCCCTAAGCCCTAAGCCCTAAGCCCTAGCCCTAGCCCTAGCCCTAAGCCCTAAGCCCTAAACCCTAGCCCTAGCCCTAGCCCTAGCCCTAGCCCTAAGCCCTAAGCCCTAAGCCCTAGCCCTAGCCCTAGCCCTAAGCCCTAGCCCTAGCCCTAGCCCTAGCCCTAGCCCTAGCCCTAGCCCTAGCCCTAGCCCTAAGCCCTAAGCCCTAAGCCCTAAGCCCTAAGCCCTATGCCATAGCCCTAAGCCCTATGCCCTTAGCCCTTAGCCCTAAGCCCTAAGCCCTAAGCCCTTAGCCCTAAACCCTAAGCCCTAAGCCCTAAGCCCTAAGCCCTAAGCCCTAAGCCCTAAGCCCTTAGCCCTTAGCCCTTAGCCCTAAGCCCTATGCCCTATGCCCTATGCCCTATGCCCTATGCCCTAAGCCCTAAGCCCTAAGCCCTAAGCCCTAAGCCCTAAGCCCTAAGCCCTAAGCCCTAAGCCCTAAGCCCTAGCCCTAAGCCCTAAGCCCTAAGCCCTAGCCCTAGCCCTAGCCCTAGCCCTAGCCCTAGCCCTAAGCCCTAAGCCTTAAGCCCTAGCCCTAGCCCTAGCCCTAAGCCCTAAGCCCTAGCCCTAGCCCTAAGCCCTAAGCCCTAGCCCTAGCCCAAGCCCAAGCCCAAGCCCAAGCCCTAAGCCCTAGCCCTAGCCCTAGCCCTAGCCCTAAGCCCTAAGCCCTAAGCCCTAAGCCCTAAGCCCTAGCCCTAAGCCCTAAGCCCTAGCCCTAGCCTAAGCCCTAAGCCCTAAGCCCTAAGCCCTAAGCCCTAAGCCCTAGCCCTAAGCCCTAAGCCCTAGCCCTAGCCCTAGCCCTAGCCCTAAGCCCTAGCCCTAGCCCTAGCCCTAGCCCTAAGCCCTAAGCCTAAGCCCTAAGCCCTAGCCCTAAGCCCTAAGCCCTTAGCCCTTAGCCCTAGCCCTAGCCCTAGCCCTAGCCCTAAGCCCTAAGCCCTAAGCCCTAAGCCCTAGCCCTAGCCCTAGCCCTAGCCCTAGCCCTAGCCCTAAGCCCTAGCCCTAGCCCTAGCCCTAGCCCTAAGCCCTAAGCCCTAAGCCCTAAGCCCTAGCCCTAGCCCTAAGCCCTAAGCCCTAAGCCCTAAGCCCTAAGCCCTAGCCCTAGCCCTAAGCCCTAAGCCCTAAGCCCTAGCCCTAGCCCTAGCCCTAAGCCCTAAGCCCTAAACCCTAGCCCTAGCCCTAGCCCTAGCCCTAAGCCCTAAGCCCTAAGCCCTAAGCCCTAGCCCTAGCCCTAGCCCTAAGCCCTAGCCCTAGCCCTAGCCCTAGCCCTAGCCCTAGCCCTAGCCCTAAGCCCTAAGCCCTAAGCCCTAAGCCCTAGCCCTAGCCCTAGCCCTAGCCCTAAGCCCTAAGCCCTAGCACTAGCCCTAGCCCTAGCCCTAGCCCTAAGCCCTAAGCCCTAAGCCCTAAGCCCTAGCCCTAAGCCCTAAGCCCTAAGCCCTAAGCCCTAAGCCCTAAGCCCTAAGCCCTAAGACCTAAGCCCTAGCCCTAAGCCCTAAGCCCTAAGCCCTAAGCCCTAAGCCCTAAGCCCTTAGCCCTAAACCCTAAGCCCTAAGCCCTAAGCCCTAAGCCCTAAGCCCTTAGCCCTTAGCCCTAAGCCCTATGCCCTATGCCCTATGCCCTATGCCCTATGCCCTAAGCCCTAAGCCCTAAGCCCTAAGCCCTAAGCCCTAAGCCCTAAGCCCTAAGCCCTAAGCCCTAAGCCCTAGCCCTAAGCCCTAAGCCCTAAGCCCTAGCCCTAGCCCTAGCCCTAGCCCTAGCCCTAGCCCTAAGCCCTAAGCCTTAAGCCCTAGCCCTAGCCCTAGCCCTAAGCCCTAAGCCCTAGCCCTAGCCCTAAGCCCTAAGCCCTAGCCCTAGCCCAAGCCCAAGCCCAAGCCCAAGCCCTAAGCCCTAGCCCTAGCCCTAGCCCTAGCCCTAAGCCCTAAGCCCTAAGCCCTAAGCCCTAAGCCCTAGCCCTAAGCCCTAAGCCCTAGCCCTAGCCTAAGCCCTAAGCCCTAAGCCCTAAGCCCTAAGCCCTAAGCCCTAAGCCCTAAGCCCTAAGCCCTAGCCCTAGCCCTAGCCCTAGCCCTAAGCCCTAAGCCCTAGCCCTAGCCCTAGCCCTAGCCCTAAGCCCTAAGCCTAAGCCCTAAGCCCTAGCCCTAAGCCCTAAGCCCTTAGCCCTTAGCCCTAGCCCTAGCCCTAGCCCTAGTCCTAAGCCCTAAGCCCTAAGCCCTAAGCCCTAGCCCTAGCCCTAGCCCTAGCCCTAAGCCCTAGCCCTAGCCCTAGCCCTAGCCCTAAGCCCTAAGCCCTAAGCCCTAAGCCCTAGCCCTAGCCCTAAGCCCTAAGCCCTAAGCCCTAAGCCCTAGCCCTAGCCCTAAGCCCTAAGCCCTAAGCCCTAGCCCTAGCCCTAGCCCTAAGCCCTAAGCCCTAAACCCT